>AYEL01085542.1:0-249477 GCA_000484575.1 Olivierus martensii | reverse complement strand
GCAAAATTTTGGTTACTATGATAAAACAATGAAAAATATGACAAAAATTGATATTTTGAAAATTATTTCTTTAATATAAGTAAAGATAAGGGACTCAGGCCCTGTCAAGACGTTATTGACAGAGGAGTTGTAGCAGGTCATCGGCCTGTCAAAGTACGTCTTGACTCGGAGCGTAAAGGGTTAACAAATACACTTTCCAAATTATTTATTTACAGTAATGCTCAAAAAAAAATTTGCAGGATTTAACCTATTAAGGTTCACAATATATTTCAAAATAAACCTAATTAATATTGTGAAATCTCGCTTAATTTTCAATAAAATTTCTTGAAATTTTTGCAATTTATTATATTTTCTGTTTTCATTCTGATATAAAAATTTTTTTGTATTTCTTTCTTTCATAACTTTTTGTTCATTATATGAGATTGAAGAAAACACTTTTTTTTCTTTGTATGAAATCTTAGCCATCCAATAAAATATTCATGATTTTTTTATAATTGTAAGTCTTCTGAATAAAAATAAGCTATAAATGAAGAAAATAGGACCATATTTTAAAAAATTATAGATTAAAAAAAAAAAAACTAAGTATTATGCAAATTTTCATTGTCATAATTAAGTTAAAAATTTATTTAGATATTGTCATTTTTATTTTAATATTTTATAAATTTTTGAATTTATATGAAAATCTCAACATTTATAAAAATTGTCCACTAACTATAATATTGTCTACTTTAATAAGCCTGCAGTTGTTTTGTTGACTCTACACCCAATACCATATGCAATGCAGCAAAGTAGGCTTGGATGCTATAAAGCAAATAAGTGCCACATCCCTTTAAATAGCATGAGGGTGTTTACATTAAGATTTTCTCATGGTTTATTTAATTAGCAGTAAAAATAAAGCATAAATGAACAAATAAATAACAATATTGTTTATTTATCAGAATTAACTAAAATTTTTGTATTATCAGCAAAATTTTACAGCAGATACTAAAATTTCATTTTGTATTATGATGAGCTGTAAAATTTTATAAATTTTAATGCTAAAATTCCATATTTTACTTATAATTTCAAATATAAATTTTTTTTACCCCAAAATTGAAATAAGATTACTAAAATAAAATAGAAAGCAGAATTAATATGATTTGATTAAAAGTACTTCGAGTTCTACTAATAGAATCCATTTAAATTATTTAACTTTTAAACGTTATTTAAGGTTAGGTTGGTTAGATTAAGCTGCCATATCCTCATGGGATATTCTGTATCTGGTGGCGGCCACTTATAGAAACCATCACAGGCTGGCCAACACCCATGATAGGATCAAATGGATGGTTGAAGGATGGGGTTCAACGGGCCGTGCCTGGACCCCTCCTGAAAAACTGGAGGTGTGGAACCCGGATTCTCCAGGGTAGTAAGCCAAAACTTTTACCATGCAGCATCCGGCTGACAAAACGTTATTTAAAAAAAATTTTTGACAATTGAAAAATTCAGGAACCATCATCATCAGGCAGATATTTTAAAAAATAAACATAAAAAAACGATCTGCAATTGCTGCACTGGAGTAAATCAGAATTGATTTTTTTTGTTTTTTACAGTTTTTTTTATTCCACATCCATAATATGTACTTCATAAAACTTCAAATTTGTATAATTTAAAATATTGTATGTAAATTATTATTGCAATTTAATATGGTAAAATACAAGTAATCTTAGACTTAAAACTGATTTTAGTTTCACATATTTTGAACACCACTTTTGTAAATAAGAAGTTGGAAATGTCCAAAATTTGAGATTTCTCATCGCTAATGTTTACCAAGAAACTATATATTATCTTAATAAATATACAGAATAAAGAACTATAAAAATCAGACACAAAAAAGGATACTTTCCACATATCAAATCCATTTGGATGGGAATTGAATTCAGGTTAATTGCATTGTCCAATAGTAGAATTTATCAGTGATATTGCTGTTGTATGTGCAAGTTGACATAAGTCAAGGACTACCTGTATAGTATATTCTTGATTATTCAGGTTGTGATGATTGATTATCAATATTTTTACTAACTTCTATATTTGGATGATTTTTAATGTCCCAAATTTTTCTCTATTTTATATGAGATAATTAGAATCAAATTAAAATTACAAATATTGCAATAATTTCTTCCTGCAAATAAATTTTCTTGTTTCCTTTCCCAATAAATAATAATTGAATATATATTCAAATATGACTATTGTGCATGTGAGAATGAATGTATATTCACAAGCAGGTGGGCGTGTGTGGGTGTCGGTGTCGTAATTATTGACATATGACAGCACTGCTATTAATAGTAGTTAGGAATAATTTAAATGGCTGTTACATTATTATTACTGCTAAAAATGTGTGTTTTGTTATTTGAAATTAAAAAAATAGTTTTGATATTTATTATAGTACAGTTATCCCTGAAGTTACATTGCTTGTCATTCTAAGGGGTCAATGCTGAACTAATTGACAAGCTCTCGCCATCGATAAGATTCGACAGTCATGTGATGAATGACGTAGTTGTCTATTTGTTGGTAGCACAAACACCAGTTGTCTATACTGTTGACTTGTAAGAGTAGACATCAACCATCAGCAATCGATATCATGTTTTCTACCACTAATGAGCAGTCAAGTACACATCTCGATTCTTAAATTTTAGCATAGCGGCCCATTATTTTAGAATGAAAATTCTTCTGAGAGAGGAGAGAGACAAATTAGGTGTAGGGAAAGCTCAAATACATTTTAAAATTAAGAAATAATGCATTTGAATTAACAGATGAAAATTTTATTCAACTATACCCGTCTTCCTAAAGCAGCATTTCCCAAACTTTTTCTCTGACAGAACACTTCATAAATCCTGAAATTTTTATGGAATACTTTGGTTATTTTATAATATAAGTAGACATCAACAATAAATAAATTAGGCAAAATAAACATTTATTATCAAACTGTAATTATGCAAACTAAACTAGCGACTCCAGTTTCAACTTGGCACAGTATTTTAAAAAAATCATAGACTTATATTAATTTTCATAATTTTTTACGGAACACTTATTGATCTTCCGTAGAACATAGTTTGAGAAACGCTTTTCTAAAGAATTGGTAATTATATTATGCAATTTTTTGTGATCTGAATTGGAATCAAATTGTTTTCGAAAAAATGTGTTACCTGTAGAAATAAAGATGCATGTAAAGATTGTTATTGAATTGTATCAGAAATACTTTTATATTAATGAATAATCTTAAAATGTCACTTATAAATTGACTGTAATTTTACTGATTATTGTGAAGATAATGTATGAATTTATAAGATAAAAATTAGTTTTATTATATATTTAAAAAAAATCTTAATGTAAAATATTAACTGTACTTGATATATGCATTTAATTTAAGATGAAATGTTTATATAAATGAAATTTTTACTTTTTATTGTCTAGGTTTTACCTTAAGATTTTTTCTGCATGTGAATTTTAAAACATGGAAAGAAACGCAATTTTTGACATATCACCACAGAGCTTGATGCATATTACACAACCTTTATTTCTATTGGCTGTTAACGGATAGCGATATCACCACAGAGCTTGATGCATATTACATAACCTTTATTTCTATTGGCTGTTAACGGATAGTGGGTCAATAGCATAGAACCCAGACACTTGTCTGGCAGTCAACGTAGTCTACACTTCTGAGACGAGCAGTTTGTGCTACCAACAAGTCTCCCAATTGATAACTTGATATCAAAATCGCCACTAGTCAATGGTTGGGTTTTGTCGCTCTCGACAGTTTGTCAATTAGTTAGCATAGATCCCTAGGCCAGCTATGTCACTTGATGACAAAATTCAAATGATTTTCCAATGTTAAAATGGAATATATGTAGTTGGTTTGAGTTCGAGTTTAAACTTTTAATATCATGCATTATTAAAAATTCTCCAAAACATTACTATAAAATTATTTCCAATAAATGAATTGTGTGTTATATAAATACTATATAGAACATAATTCATACATAAAGAAATGAGAATTTTATTTCTAATGATATATTAAACTTATTAGTATTACTTTTATAATTTAAAATCTAGTTTTTTATTTTAAATTTTTCTTTTAGTGATCCTCAGTATATTGATCGAACGATTAGATTACCTGGAAATCAACCAGTAAGTATTTTTTTAATATAAACTTATCAAAATCACTGTCCTATACTTGCTTTTTGACAAATATTGACTATCACTCTAAATTTTTCTCTTAATTGAATTATTTACAATCATTCTAACAAACTAAGGAAATATAAACGAAATATTTATAAGATATTTTTACTTTAGGAATATTTGTTTTTTCATCAAGTTCATAATTTTCCAAAAATTATTTATATATCTATGACTAATGAAGTTAAATATTACTGTGTGTTTGTTAAAAAATTTTTCTTTTACAGTTAGAAATACTAGATATTTGTTTTTTCATCAAGTTCATAATTTTCCAAAAATTATTTATATATCTATGACTAGTGAAGTTAAATATTACTGTGTGTTTGTTAAAAAATTTTTCTTTTTCAGTTAGAAATACTGGAATCTATAAAAAGGATTTTAATAGATGAAAAAGCTAATAATTTTGAAGATTGCATTAGGTGGGCGCGCTTTTATTTCCAAGAACAATATCATAATCAAATAAGACAGCTTTTATATAATTTTCCACCAAATCAGGTGAGCTAATTTTTGTTGTTTGTATGTTTACTAAATGTTAAAAATTTGTGTGAATGATCATCATTTTGCATTTTAATGCTTGATATCTTGACTTCAATGATATCAATAAAATTCTACACACATTCTTAAAACTAATTCTAAAAACTTTACATCCTAATTGTTACTATTAATTTGTTTTCAATATTTAAATTTATTTATACTGATTCATAACAAAATTAATGAAAGATATCGCAGATGCAAATATTATTTTAGGGCATTCTTATAATAAAACATACTTATTTAGAACCTATAAATATTTATTCTACAAGTATTTTAAGAATTTCTTCCAATCATAGTGAACAAGTTTATAAATTTAAACATCAACATAACACTTATGTATTGTGGAACATCAATCTTTGTTATTCTTTTACGAAGAATTTAAAACAGAAAAAAAAATTATATATACAGGGTGTGTCAGCTAAATCCAGACAAAATAAACAATTTAATTAAAGAAAATTTTATTTAACAAAAAGAATAAAATTATCATTTGCACATTAATTTGGGATCCCTTTAGATTAAAATTACTCGATGTAATTCCCTTCTGCCCCAATTACTGCCTCGATCCTTGACCGGAAATGATGACATGCCCTGCGCAATGCCTGCTTGTCCAGGTTTGAAAACGCTTCCTCAATAGCGTAGATGCCACATTAGGATGTCTCGAACTATTAGAGACCCTTTCAACAACGCTCCATACATATAGTCCAAAGGATTCAAATCTGGACTGTTAGGAGGCCAGAATTCTTTAGGAAGCAAGTTGCAGCGAGCAACTCTCTTTTTATTTTAGCGGCATCAGACAGCATCTGTCGTACTTTTATGACATAGGACTTGTACCATAGGTCCTCTTCCGCAATTCGACGCATTGTGGCCTCACTCACACCCAATGTTTTTTGCCAACTGCCTGAGAGATTGCCCTGGGTCCTCTGAGATGAACTCTTGAGCTCATCAGACAACTTCCGGTGTCCTTGACAATCTCCCCCTGGAATGGCTCTTCCTTGCCGAGTTGGCAAAACCTTCTTCAGACTTCTCTGAAGCCGCATATCTAGCAGCAACATCATAAACTGTCGATCTTGGATAGTTAAAGAACCGAATTATTATTTCAGAAGGTGAACGTCCAGCGCTAAGCACTTCGATTATCGCTGCTCTCCGATTTAAATTCTGCACTCGATCTTAACTAATCAGCTGTTTTGTATTTATCCTCAAATGCATCATCTGTCTGGCTTACTAAAACGTCAGCAGCATCGTAGCACTGATGTCAAATATTGCGGGAAATTCAATTTGAAATTTGTCCGGATTTAGCTGACGCACCCTATATATATATAACTTGAAATTTCTTTATAAAATACAGTAATAGGAGGAAAGTATATTAATCATTTGTGTCTAATAGAAGTTTACAAGAATTTGGAACATTCACAATCCTACAATCTAATTGTGCATAGTATTGTTCTATATATTGCCTAAAACTATTAATTTAAACATATTAAAAAATAATAATGATGCTTAATTTAATTAAGATATTTTTTAATTTTAAATTTATTAATCCTGTAATTTTAATTGATGATTAATTTATTATAGTTAACGAATTCTGGTGCACCTTTCTGGTCAGGTCCAAAGAGATGTCCACATCCTCTCAATTTCAATGTTCATAATGTAAGTTTAATTGATATTTTATTACATTTAAAGTATTCTATTATAGTAGTTTTTCACAATCAAGATTTTATAGAACACATTTGCAGGTTCTGCAATAAATTGTGAAGTTAATTTTGAAATAATGTAAAAATATCTCTTCTAAATATTCCTGAAATATGTTAAAGCTATATTTAGCTGTATTGAATATGCATTGTTTCATATTAGTGTTTTTTTTCTTATTATAAACAGTGGCTTATTTGGCATATAGGCTTAATAAATTTCAAACTAGCTGAACTGTTATGATACAACTTTATTTAAAATAATAATTGATTGTCCCAGTGCTGAAAGTAATCAGTCAATCTGAACTTTTTTCCAAAAAAAAATTATAATATAATTCTTGTCCCATCTGGTAATGAAATTTCAATTTTTAATAAATTTTTTTCTAATCCAATTTTTTCCAATATTTCTAATATAAAATTTCATAGCAGTTTCACGTTAATATTTATGAAATATAGATTAGATAAAAACTGAGATTCTGAGCAGTAAAAAAATTACTAACATGCAAAAACTTTAAGACTTACCCTGACTGCTGACGATGGTAGTAAAGCTTTAATTAATATGCATAAAATTTATATTGTCATATTTTGCTTAATTTTCAAAATCTTTTTGAAATCTTCAGGATTTGTTGCATTTTTGCTCTCTAACAATGTAAGCATTTTTTATTTTATTTTTTATTTTTGGACTTTTTTCACAATTTTTCATTTCATATAAGAGATTAATGAAAACACAATATTTTTTCTGTGAAATTTTGGCCATTCAACAAAATGGTTGATATTTTTAGATAGCAACATGTCCTTTGAGCAAACTGAACCATGAATAAAGAAATCTGACCCAAATTTTCAGAAATAATTTATAAAAACTAAGTGTTGCATAACTTTTATTGAACGAAGTTATATTACAATTATTAAAAAAAAATACATAAATTCAATGAAATACTATCATTTTTAGTAATACAGTACACTCCCGAGTATCCGGCCTAATGTGGTGGAAGGGCAGGCCAGATAACAAAAAAGCCAGATAGGACGGAGTTCTATTGTATTTGTTCAGGTACTTCTCTTTGGTTAAGAGAGTAAAGATCTCTCTCTAATAAAGGAAGTTGTTTTTGTTAAACGTCGTCTCTTCTATCTGCGCACTCTCGTTACCCGTCCTTATACGCGTTGCTCACCGCTCTTTAGGCCAAGGTAAAGATCTCTCTCTAATAAAGGAAGTTGTTTTTGTTAAACGTCGTCTCTTCTATCTGCACTCTCTCGTTACCTGTCCTTATACGCGTTGCTCACCGCTCTTTAGGCCAGTGCCTGTCAACATCGTCCTCGAGCCTGCGGGCCTCACACAATGAACGACGAGCAGAACACTGCTCTTTTCCTGTCACAACTTGTATTTTGCACACGACCCGTAGGAGGATCGTAGTAGACACCCGCTTCTAATGCCTTTGCGATGTTGCCAATGTAACGCCTTGCCTTCCTCATTTAATTATGATAAAAGCAAACTAGGCCGGATAGTCACAAACTGGATACTTGGGAGTGTACTGTAATCCATATATATTAATTTCTTCATTTGTACAATTTTTAGCAGTATTTTTTATAAACTTTTTAATTTATATAAAAATAGAGAAGAAAAGATTTTATCTTAAGTAGACTTATAGTTTATTTTTATTTAGTATTTACAGTAGAAAGTTTTACATTATCATTATTAAATTTTTATTAACTATAAACACTTGATAGGCATTTTTAATGTCTATCAAGTGTTTACATTCTTTTTAATTTATATAAAAATAGAGAAGAAAAGATTTTATCTTAAGTAGACTTATAGTTTCTACTGTAAATACTAAATAAAAATAAAGTTTTACATTATCATTATTAAATTTTTATTAACTATAAACACTTGATAGACATTAAAAATGCCTATCAAGTGTTTACAGTTGATTATAGTGTGTACAATTTGTTCAAAGTGAATTTAGTTTAATATTTTTGAGATAACCAATTTTTATTATATTTTAGGATCTTCACTTAGATTTTATTGTAGCAGCTGCAAATCTTCGAGCTTTTATGTTTGGAATTCCTCAGAATAGAGACAGAGAATATATTTCAAATTTTGTTTCAAATATTGAAGTGCCTGAATTTTCTCCAAGATCTGGTGTAAGAATTGCAGTGTCAGAAAATGAGGCTAATCAGGAAAATTCAGTTACAGGTATCTGTATTTTATTTATTAAGAACTTGTTTTTATTATCTATACTAATCAAGGATTTTTGTTAGCTGATAATGATCGCATTAATCAAATACAAGAACAGTTGCCAACAAGACAAGATTTAGGAAGACTTTCAATCACTCCAATAGACTTTGAAAAAGATGATGATAGTAATTTTCATATGGATTTTATTGTAGCAGCATCTAATTTAAGAGCAGAAAATTATGATATTCCCCCAGCAGATCGTCATAAGAGTAAATTGATTGCTGGAAAAATAATTCCTGCCATAGCAACAACAACGGCATTGGTATCAGGATTGGCCTGTCTAGAATTATATAAAGTAATCTTAAATTTTTATCTTAAAAATCAATGAAATTTATACAAATATGGAAATTTATACTTTTTTCCTTTTATAGCTTGTTCAACAACATAGTAAATTAAGTTCCTATAAGAATGGTTTTGTTAACTTAGCTCTTCCATTCTTTGCCTTTTCTGAGCCCATTGCTGCTCCAAAATTAAAAGTATGAAAATTTATTCTCTTTCAACACATTCTCATTATTTTTAATGATTTTACATAAAATTTTTTTCTTGTTTATTTTTAGTATCATAATACAGAATTTACTCTTTGGGACCGATTTGAAGTACAAGGTGAGATGACATTAAGAAGGTTCCTGCAATATTTTGAGGTAAAAATTAATTTTTCAAAAATTCATTTTCAAATTTTAAAGTATTATTCAAAAACAACTTTTTCTTTTAGGATAATTATCAGTTAGAAATAACAATGTTGTCTCAAGGTGTCAGTATGTTATATTCATTTTTTATGCAAAATGCTAAGAAGGAAGAACGCCTCGATCTAAAGTAAGAATAAATATAACTTATAAATTTTGTTTGCGATATAGTAAAATTTTAGGAATTTGCTAATTGTTGTAAATATTTTTATATGTTAATGATTGTGTATTTCGTAGAACTAGATAATTATCATTTTATTTATTCTGCATTATAATTGTAAATGAATTTATAAATGCATATTGAAATTTAGATATTACAAAATCATTAATATATATACTTTAAAAATTTCTTTAGTCTGTTCCATTACAGAATTGGGTAGGTTCACTATAATTGAGATTTAGTATAAAAACTAATTGAATTTTTTTTCTGTTTCAGTTTATCAGATGTGGTGAGATTGGTTTCAAAGAAAAATATTGAACCTCACATCAGAGCTTTAGTGTTTGAACTGTGTTGTAATGATACAAATGGAGATGATGTGGAAGTGCCCTATGTCAAATACAATCTTCCATATTAAAGCTCTGGATCACTTGTCTTTTACAGTTGTGAATTTGTACAAGTCTGCAGTAGTACAGTTTCGTTAAGGAGATGTTTAGACTAAATCATAAAATTTCATTAAATTTTATTTTAAAAAATTAAACTTTATATAATCTTGTAATTTGTATTTATTTCATGGTGGGACCGCTTTTCTGAGATTCATCTACAAAAAAATTGGCCCATCTTTTTTAGTCCATATTTTTTTCCTCTCTTGAGAGATCGTTTATACCATACTAAATGTTTACACAACATGGAAAAAATAAAGTAGTTTTGTTCTGTAATTTTTGTATTTTCTTTTGATTTATTACACTTAACAAAACTTTTAACCAATTTTTCGACATTTAGCCGTAACTTCTATAATGTTCAGAACGATACTAACATAACCTATCGATTTTAAAATAAATATCATTATAAATTATCAGTTTTAATTGATGATTTTTAATGAAATTATTGGATGATATCAGAAATGCAATATCTCAGAACTTGATATAATGATTGACTAATGTTTTTTTACTTATTAAAATTAGAGTTATACATATATGATTAAAATAAAATTTAAAGAAATTTTTTGTGATATGCTATAAAACAGATGTTAATTTTTCAGGAAATAATTTTAACAATTATTTGATGATTGTTAAAAATCGTTATTTCATGTTTATATCTGGTGAAATTTTCATGTGCTTGCAGATTCCACTTAATTTACAATCTCTCTAATATATGGAACATTATTCTGACAGCCATTATGGTAAAATAAAAGATGTTTAAAAAATAGAGAAAATGTTGTTTGTTAACATTTGATAATATAAAAAATGGCATTAATGATAACACAATGCCATAATTAGCATGCTTTTCATAATTATTTTCAAAAACTTTTGTGGTATTTACAATATTTGTATAAACATTCCCAGTATAAAATGCTTTAATATAAAATTTAAACACTTCAAATATCAGTTTTTTTTTTTTTTTTTTTTTTCAATTAAACATATCCTAATGTTTCTCTGGGCTGTTTCTATCGTATTTTTGTTTTTTTTTTTTTTTTTTTTTCAATTAAACATATCCTAATGTTTCTCTGGGCTGTCTTCCTGTTTGGAATATTTTAAGCATTGAAATAAAATTAATGCAAATAATTGATCATATTTAGAGTTCAAGTAATTGATGCTGTTTTATAATATAGCATATTGTTTGTGATCCCTGAATTGGTTGATATCCACTACCCAGGGATCAGTTAAATGTTTTTATGCATAATTCATATATTTCAGACTACTACCAGAAATAAATTTTTTTTTCTATTTCTGGTAGTATGAAACGATTTTAAGAAATATATAGCGAAAATTTGGTCATTTAGAAGGACCCAAAAATTAAACTATTGGTAATTTATTTTACTGGGCCAGATACAGTTCCCCAGAACTTTACAATTTCGTTGTTTCCTATTATATGAAGTAGAATATATTAAATGGGGTCATCGATTAAGATCGCAATTCAGAAAGTTTGAGAATCTCTGGTTTAGTTAGTGCATAAATTATTCAGAAAATATATAAAGAAAAAAATTTTTTTATAATCAGAAATATGTTCTTGTTTTAACTTTTATGCATAAAATTCCCTGTAATTTTATGCATAATGTGTTCTCCCAAAAATGTCATGGAATAATTACTACTTCAGCCTTATACAGTATAAATAATTGAAACCAGAAAAAATATTGTACTTAGAGATATGAAACAGTAATTTAACCACTTAAGAACATAGAGGAAAAAGTGAAATGTATTTATCCTTAAAATAGTTTGCATTACTTTTAGGATATCAGACTTATCTTGGAAATTATCCAGAGATTAGAATTTAGTGTTTTGATGCCATCTCGTTATAAAATGTTTGTTGCACGCTGCACAATCATTTTCAAGTATGCGAAAATTAAATAAATTTCCGAAATTTTGTCTGCACGTTTATCTTGCTGCAGAAAGATTAGCCGAAATAGCACAAATACGTCAAGAGACCGATCCTATCGACATCATCATTAGACTTAAGAATGTACTACGAAAAAATACTGAAAAACAAATATAATGGATAAATCAATCCTTGAATTATCCAATGTATTGGCCTTCGAAAATAGTATAAATTGTTTTTGTAGTTAGAACTGGATCTCCAAGAGTAGTATCAACCACCAACTATTCATCCAAATGCATTTGACAGATTAAAAAACGAAAAAGCCATTTTCTGACTAATCGCAAAATAAATCCTGTTCTGCCATACAAACGAGGGTACCATAATAGCATTGATATGAAAATTTAGTGTTTAGTATGTTTAGAAAAAATTTTATTTGTATGAATCACATGTTGGACACCTAAGTTGAATACATTTTGAAGGAACCAAATGTGTCTAAGGCCGGCCGCAAACTAGTTGATATTGCAGCAATCCGATCGCATTCGACGTCGTACCAAAATCGTACGCACGACTTGTCGTTGCATACTCGTTGCAGTGACACGTCACATTCGACGTCGTACCAAAATCGTACGCACGACTTGTCATTGCATACTCGTTGCAGTGACACGTCACCGACGAAAGAGGCGGAGCGAACAACTTTCCTAACATCAAACATGTTAGATATTTGGTGCGATGAGACCTGCCCAGTGTAAACTTTGCAAAGTTGATCTTGTGTATTTCAATAATAATGTAGTTTGTCAATGATCTATATTTATTAAATAAATTTGAGATTTTAAATCAAATTTTTACATTTAATGATGTGATTTGAATCAAAAATTTAAATAATACAATAATAAAATTTATATAGGAAGAAAAATTCATATTATCTAAAGGTAAATGGCAATGATTTAAATACTAACAAATATTTGGTTGGAGAAAAAACAGCTATTCATTCTACTAGAACTGAGAAATTCAGTCACATATTGAGATTAAGAAAAAATCTCAAATTTATTTAATAAATGTAGATGATCTGACAAACATATAATAATTCATCCTACTATTACTATACTTTCATTCATCTAAAATTTATTTAATAAATGTAGATGATCTGACAAACATATAATAATTCATCCTACTTATTACTATACTTTAATTGTTTAGTGCTTTAACTGATTTCATCTGACAACAACAATATCCAAATACGCATGCTCAACTTTCCAAAGTTTACACTGCGCGTGTCTCATCGCACCAAATATATAACATATTTGATGTTAGGAAAGTTGCTCGCTCCGTCTCTTTCGTCGGAGGTGACGATGTCACTGCAACGAGTATGCAATGACAAGTCGTGCGTACGATTTTAGTACGACGTCGAATGCGACCGCATTGTTGCAATATCGACTAGTTTGCGGCCGGCCTAACATAGAGAGGTTTCACTGTATTATGACTTTCGTCATGTAATTCTTATATTTTAAATTCGTTCGTAATTTTATTTATTAGTTGCCATTCACACTAAATTTATTATCTATTAATAGCCGTCGCAATATTATATAACATACCTTCATGCCTTCAGTTCCTCTCCAGTACTCGATGTCAACGGACGTGCAATTATGTTCCCTATTATTTTTTTACAAATTTATGCAATTTTGTAAAATATACATTATAATTCTTACTGTAAATTTTTAAAGTACATACAATGCAATATAGATACGTTTTGAGAGAGAAAACAAATATGTCTATAATTTTGATGTTTTCCAGGATTCATTATAATTATTCCCATTTGTTTTTTTAGTTTGATTAGTGCGGTTTTGAAATATGCGGTGTATTGCGAGGATTTATTAACCGCACTAAACAAGGGATTCTTTATTGCAAAGTAAAGGTATCCTTATAGACAGCTCACTAGCTGGCGCATTAACAGAAATAATAAGAGAAATAGAAGAATTGTTCCCCATTATAATCCTTACAGTATATATAATTTATATTGTAGATATATCGACGACATATTTGTCATATGGTACAAAAATAAACCTTCAGAGCTAGAAAAAATGTTTACTAATAAATCCTATGACATCATTTTGAAAGTTCATCAAAATAAAAGACTGCGCACTACTTATATTCTTTTCTCTTTTTATAAAGATGGCTTGTATGGTAAAAAGTTTATGGATTGCAAAGGTCAATCCATTCAATGGAACAGTTTTGTTTATCCAGTAGTAGTTTACTTTTTTTTATCATCGCTAATAATTTGAATGATTGTTATCGTTTAAAAGTTGGCGAATTAATACCTTACATTTCGTGGTTGTTAAATATTAGATTAAATCTCTAGTCGCTTAAAATTAAACTAATACAACGAATGGCGTGATCGTCAGTAATGGAGGATAAGTTGTTTTTAAGTCTCAGTCAAGCTAGAAATATTACCGTATTAAGGCTGGATTCACACTGGCCTTGCGACTGCGATCTCGATCACAACTGCGACCTACTATAGAAACAATCCCATATCAGGCCTCGCTTCCCGATTCTACTGCGACCACGACAATATTCAACTTGCTGAATATTGTCGTGATCGAAGCAGCTACTTCATTACGATAGCCAATAGAAAGGAGGAATTTGGCCATCTGCTACGAGCTGTATGCTACATCAGCTCTTATTGGCTGTTGTTTATGCAGTTGCTATTGGTTGATTCGAAAAATCGTGAAGCCGGTCGTGATCAATGTGCATGTTCTATTGCAAGTTGTCAATCGTGGTCGTAGTCATAGACGTGGTCTCAGACCAGTGTGAATCCAGCCTAAGGCGGTTTCACATAGCGACAACGGTTTGCTATGCGTTAAAATCAACGAGTTGAGTTTTGAGAGAAAAGCAGCGATTAAATCGAAGTTGAGATTGTAGCTGCGATAAAATTCTACTTATCGCATAAAATGCGAATTTTTTTTAGCTACAACTCTCTCCTTTCAGCTGGCAACGAGGTTCTAGAATTAAATTAACATGGCGAAACGATCAGTGTTGTTCAAATATAAGTGGGCTACTTTCGTCCATTTCAAGTTTCTTTTCGTTCTGATATATCGCCATAATCACTTATAGATGTTCTTCAGTTTGTTAAACTACAAAGTTCCCTATTTGGCGAAATCTAAGATGGCATCACTGTTCTTCAAAAATCGCTGATTTTCAGCGAAAATATCCAGTTGGGTGGATATAGGCGATAACGTCTTTTCTCGCCAAATTCTAGTCTTTTTGCGAATATCGCCGAGTTGCGCGATACCATCATGATAGCGACTGCAACAAAATAATAATAACCGCATGTTTCTTCTGGCTTCTTCAAATCTCTGGCTATGTGAAACCGCCTTTACTTCGAATTTAAGCCGCACTTTATATTCAAATTTTTAAGACTTAGGTGCGGCTTAAATTCAAAGCAATTAAATTTTATTTTAACATCTTATGTCTCCCGATCTCTCACTCCCCACTCCAATCATTGGGTTTTTGCTTTACGCTTTACGCAAGCACATACTACAGGTAGGCCTCGAATAATGCGATATTCGATTAGTGCGACTTATAAAAAATGATACCGTTTTTCAGTTAGTGCGAGCAAATATTCGATTAATGTGAGTTGTAAGCATAGACCAGTCTTACTAACAAATGCCCGTCCCCTTTTATGATGTCAATTAACAAATTAATGTTAATTTTCGGTTAGTAAAACCGCACGAGGAGCAGTCCAAGAACATTCACTTGGCTTTGAAGGGGTAAAACACCAGAAAGATAGGCTTTTTGCCGTTAACTATTTAACATTACTGTTATTCAGCTTTGTTATCGTATACACACAGTATAGTACAGACTTTTCTTTTAAAAAGTATCGAAATGGATGAAAGGAAGAATACTATTGATGATAAAACAGGAAACAAAAAAAGAAGTTAGTGATTACGCTAGAACAAAAAACGGATGTGATTGAGCGACATAAAAGCGGCGCTCAATCACATCCGGTTGGTTTGGTAATGGTATTTAGATGATGGATAACGATGTAAATTATGAAAATAAATATTTCTTAAACAGTTAGTATTGCGGTTATTCATCGTGAGGTTGGGTAATGGCCGGAATCTCACAAAGCAAGAACCAATTACCATATTTTACATATAGTTAATACTTCGAATAGTGCGAGAAATTCGTGGAACCCACTATTCGCACTAATCGAGGCCTACCTGTATTTCAACCAGTTGATAACAGTTTATTCGGGTGTTCCCCCGTTCCATATTTTAATTATAAGAAAAAAATATCGAATTACTATAATACTGCTTAAAATCGGCTGATGGAAACAAATTTCCACCTTTTTATTATTTTAAACAAAAACACTGTACCCAAAGAAAATTTTCCTAATGGTGTTATAATTCGAGCACAAAAGAATGCATGGATGACAATAGAAGTGATGAAGGATTGATCAGAACATGTTTGGGAGGAGATCTGGCGTAATAAAAAAAAAGCCAAAGTGATAGTATATCCGAAGAAGAATCTCAATAAATTAGGTAGCTTATCATGTATATTAGTACCTATTGAAAAATAAGTAACATTTTTATTTAATCCAATTGGAAAGCAGACATTTATGCGAAGTGATATCTTCAATGAAACTTCACACGATATTGGTGTTTCTGTATCGACAGAGAAGAATCTCAATAAATTAGGTAGCTTATCATGTATATTAGTACCTATTGAAAAATAAGAAACATTTTTATTTAATCCAATTGGAAAGCAGACATTTATGCGAATATGATATCTTCAATGAAACTTCACGAGATATTGGTGTTTCTGTATCGACAATTAAAAGAATTGCAATCGAAGGAAACAAAACAGACGATGACCTGGAAATGGAAAACATGCCAGTGACATTGTCAGCACATGGAAAGACATTAAAATATTTTTAAGCTTTATAAATACTAAAATTTGATTACTAGGTTTTTAAATCAAAAATCAAATCGAAAATGAAATTTTCTACTGCTATCCTTTTTTTTTACATCGTATCGCTTATCGTTAACTCCAAAACCTTAAATAACTAAAAACTCGTCGATTATCGAATTTCACCTTCAGAGTTTTTTTAAGAGAGTTCCTATAGGAAACAGAATAGCGAAACACCAAAGTGATATTTAAAAGATCAACTTATCGACAGCACTGGCAAAAAATGTTTATACTTGCAATCTGAAAATCGAATGGGATGAAACCAAAATATTGAAACAAGTAGAAAAAGTAAAGAAATACACCTAGCCCTCGATTTGCATGGCACTCAGTTTACACGGTTTTTAAATGAAAACAAAAAAAAATATTTTTGGGTTTTATTTTGATTGTTTTGCATTATGCCATGTATAAATTAAGAGAGTATCATATTATCACGTTTTGTAGGTTTACGAGTTTGTAGAGATTAATAAAGAATGAATACACCTATATTTCGTATAGTCCAATTTATTCACAACAAAACAAAATAATCTTGTTTCACTAATCTAAATTCAATACAAAATTCGATAATTATCTCACACAACACTAATCTATGTCCTTAAACAGAATAACTCAGTTCTTCTTAGTCCACTTTTGCTTTCACAATTTATCACTCAATAATTCACAGTTCTTAGTCCACTTTCGCTTTCACAATTTATCGCTCTCTTAATTATCTCATACAACACTAATCTGTGTCTTTTATTCAGAATAACTCGCATTCTTTTTAGTTCCACTTTCGCTTTCACAATTTATCGCTCACTATTACTTTTACTGTTCGTCTCGGAGTTCGACTAAACTCAACTCAATGCAGCTCTCCTAATTTATGTTTGAATGCTTTTATTGTTTTTATTTGTATGGAATATTGTTAAGTTTTTTTTGTATTCGAATTATTTTATTGTTTTTATTTGTACAGAATATTGTTAAATTTTTTTGTACCGTATTCGATGTTAATTAATGTTTGAAAATGAAAAGTATAAACATTAAATTGTGTCTAAAATTAATGAACCAATCCCTTTTTTTTCCTTTAATCCTAATCTCATTTTGCACGGTTATAAAGAACATATCCTCGACTTTTATCTTCTTTAGATCGATTTACACGGTTTACAGTATAATTGAACATATCCTTCTATTTTGTATGAATTCTGCGTCTCGTTTTACACGGTTTCGGTTTGCACGATTTTTCCAGGAACTTATCTACCGTGTAAATCGAGGTCTGAGTGTACTTGTAGCCGAAACAATGGAAATATATGAAAGACAAAATACTGGCAGCGTTATTACTGACAGAATTAGTCTCTAGATTTATAGAGTAGCGCAACCTGACCTGCAGCCGCCATTATATATCCTCCTGGACGATTGCTCGCCATACGGTACTATAGAATTTTCGGAAGAAATGCTTAACTCGCATTCATACAACCATATTAGGAAAAGAAAATGCATTTAGAAATTTTAAAAACATTCCAAAGAATATTAAATAATACATAATTGTTTTAGAAAAAATGTTTAACGTGCATTATTCGTAATGAAATTAACACATGTCATTTAGTGGAGACAGTAAAATGTAAATACATAATTGTTTTAGAAAAAATGTTTAACGTGCATTATTCGTAATGAAATTAACACATTACATTTTACTGTCTCCACTAAATGACAAGTATTTTGTTTTCTTATGTAAATATTTACTTGTACAAAATAAAGTTTTGTTTCAACATTTTTTTTAATTATAATTAACAACCACATTTATTAAATCACCCGAAATTAAGTATGTTTATTTGTCTAAATGATGATCAAATATAGTTTGTACAGCATTCCACCGTAGCAATTTCTTACCATCTTTTCGATTGTTTTCAAACTGATCATCAGTGAAATGGTTCTGAAAAATAAATTAATAATAAATCTTTGGCCTATACTTATAACAATTATAAAGTACTACTAACTTTCAGGAATAGAGCTGCGTGAAAAAACTGTAAAGACTAAAGCGATAATACTCTAAAAAAATTCCAGTTGTATTTTATTTATATCACTTCGTCGCCATGTTACAGCATTACTTGAACACTAAACTGACCAATGGCTTTATATATAAGAAAAAAATCGGGTTGTAATTGTGCAGTATCGCTACTTTTGCCGTAGGAGCTAAAATTTGGTCACAGGACCGGAAATGACGTCATCGGGGACTTAATCTGACCTCCGCTAATGGTGCATGCACAAAAAAATCAAAAGTAAAAAACTAAAACAACAGGCTAAATTAAAATACAGTGCCTCGTCTACAGTCGGGTCGCCGCCATGACAGTAGCCTTTCGTTCCTGTATCGTCCTGATAGATAATCACTTCTCGTAGATCTGGCAAAAGTAGCGATACTGCACAATTACCCAATATTTCTTCTTGTACTATTGAGGAACTTATTTCTTAATATTGTTAATAATTTATAAACAAAAGAGCTTACTTGAAGTCGGATGATAAAGTTACAGTTCAGATGTCAAATGAATTTTGGCGCGTAAACGCTGTGTTGCCAGATTTGAAGATTGGTGCACAACCTCGAAACTTTTTTAAAGTCGGCCGGATTGGCCGCGTGGAAACTCTTCGGCTTTCCACTCTGGAGGACCCGGGTTCGAGTCTCGGGTCCCACCCCTTGAAAATATTTATCATGGGGTCCGGGCCCGGCCCGTCGATCCCCGTCCTCCACAATCCGGCTGACCCCTCCGCAGGGGTGGGCAGCCTGTGGAAGGGCTTGTTTCGCCCCGCCACTTAGTACTCTTACTGAGTGGAAAGTGGCGTCATCTGTTGACAAAAAAAAACCGTAGCTGATTTGAAGTATTTGTAGCCAAAACATATAAATGAATTATTTAATAATGTAGTTGCCAACTTTATTGAATTTATTTTATCAAGAATAAAACCTTTTTTTATAATGTCGACGAAGGAAATTCATTTTTTACTAACTTTTAAATGATCAACATTTCGAATGCTTGTATGACAAGCAACAAAAGCAGCTAGCACATGATCTCGTGCTATACGACATCACCCGGACGAGAGATCACGTGACCGCAGACCAAGAACATTTCGCGCCAAGTCGAAATCACGTCGAAAAAGTTTGGAAAATCCGACCATAGGAATGTAAAATCTATTTCTGAGAAATAATAAATATTTTAAATTATATAAACGTGAATGATGAACTAAAAAAAGGAGTATCGACAGCCAGCGTCTAAAATAGGAGGATTAAATCTACGAGAAGTGATTATCTATCAGGACGATACAGGAACGAAAGGCTACTGTCATGGCGGCGATCCGACGGTAGATGAGGCACGGTATTTTAATTTAGCCTGTTTAGTTTTTTACTTTTGATTTTTTTGTGCATGCACCATTAGCGGAGGTCAGATTAAGTCCCCGATGACGTTTTCCGGTCCAGTGACCAAATTTTAGCTCCTACGGCAAAAGTAGCGATACTGCACAATTACCGAAAATTATCCTTATTTAGCATCGCTTGAGAAAGTTAAAGAAATTATTCCTGGAAATAATCACGGGTAACGGTACTATGGTTAAACTAGAATCTTGCCCTATAATATTATATTACATTTTTAATTTATAAATATAGCAGTTACTTACCTGGCAAACGAAGATCGTATTTGGAAAAGTTTTCCTTCTAATATTTTTAATCACTTCTTTTTATCTCTAATTTCTTTTACCCTGCGGCAAAGGAAAGAGTCTATGACCCTTTTCTCTTCGGTTAGAACAATTTACAGCTTTATAACAAGGCATGTTCTTAAAAAATAACCAGAAAGCCCATGAACGTAATGCTAATCCCTCCCTAATAGGATATAAAATGTCGGATGTTGCGGCCTCTAGCGGTAGTATGCGCTACTCTATAAATCTAGGGACTCTAAGAGCTTCCCCTATCGTGAAGATATGAAATTAACGAATAATTCAAAAACCGCCGAGTTTAACTTAAAAATCTAAAATTTTGATTTTTTTTTTCATTTTCTTAACTTTAAATTCAAAATTTTAAAAGTAAAAATTTTAAATATTAAATCACATTATAAATTAAGCTATTTACGAAATTCCCGTTTGGGGTATTACGAATATATACAGTACTTCGCGATTAATATTCAATCTATTTTCAGAAATGCGAATAAAATTTAAATGTAGCGCGAGACACATTTAAATGTTATTCGCATTCTGAAAATAATTCGTTGTAGAATTTTTCTAAATAACTGTTCTATTTTCATAGATATTTTCTTGTATTTTGCGTATATTGATGATGGTACAGAATACCGAAAACGTTCCTGTTTAATAAAGCTGCTTTGAATATTTACTGAAAAAAGTGATGTATTATAGACTTTAATTATTTATTATTTTTGAATCCGTAATAGATTGATTAGAAAACTTTCACACAAACATCAGCATACTCAACTCAATTGCTACTAACTATAAATTCGAATAATGTGAATGGTGAGCAAATTTACTGTATCTAGTTTATTATTCTTTTAATAATATACCATTGCGTAAAACTATATTTCTGTTTTTAACTGAAACAAAGCGAATTAACCGATATAACATTTGATATGATACCCAATTGTTTATCAGATAATTTAAATTTCTATTTTTAAATATTAATTTTTAAACAAAAAGTAAATTCATTTATATATATAAAACTTTGCTTTTATATTGTCTTTTTCAGAAATTACTGCTAAGAATTTGGCTGAGGAGAATGATGACAGTATATGCAGCTCTCCAAAATCTCCTGTCACATCTATCTTCCTCATTATAAAAGGTGATTAGACAAGTTTCTGATTCTTTGTTTTTATTAATCATGAAAAATTTATGAATATAAGCAGTGATATTAATATAATTGTTTTCTCATTTTAAACATTTAGACATAATGACATCAGGAAACAAGAATTCTACTTCACGCACTAGGAAGAAACTAATATATTATAAGAAGAAATTGAATGCTACAAGAATTTGTTTATTCAGAACAAATTTACAAATAAAACATTTTAAATCTTAAAAATTCATGAAAAGACACAAACGACATTGAAGTTATCATAAGAAAAGCTTCAAAATAATTAACAGATGATACATTGACTATTTTTTATCACAGTTGAAATTAAATAGGAAAAGCAAATAGTCACAGGTCTAAAGTAATTACTCTCACATTTATAAAATATAAAGTAACACATTTTTAACTTCTTACCCGTTTTTCAGAATAGACTTTGCAGCTCAGAGCTCAACTTCTGAGAGGTTGACTATACCTTTATAGATTTTGTTACTGTTACACAGTTTACATAAATTTCTCTGTTTTTCTAGTAGCTTCTGTAAATAGAAGAAAAGGGACTACCTGAATGTGTAATTTTTATATTTCTATGGAATAGTAATTCATTCTATAGTAATTTTATCTCAAATTACAAAGTTTTGAATTATGAACTAACTAGTTAACAATTGGCCACTACATGTCCAGATAAGAAAAAAATTTATTTTTTAAGGTATTTGTCAAATTTGAGATTTTTCTGTTGAATTCATAATACAAGGTACGTTCAAGTTATAAGGTCTCCAAATTTTTCTCTCTGCAGTGAGAGTAAGTAGAAAGATCAGGATGCTTTTAAAATTTGCGGGAACTATTTCATCTTTAGTAACATAGATGGCAGCACTATACCGTGAACAGCGTGAATACGTGAACTTTGCCATGAACAATGTTTCATATACACCTAGCCCTTGATATGCACGGTACTCAATTTACACGGTTTTTAAATGAAAACAAAAAAATTTTTTTGGTTTTATTTTGATTATTTTGCATAAATAAATTTATAAATTATTCATTTATAATTAAAAGCATAATTTATAAATTTACGTTTATATATTGTTATATTGTTACGTTTTGTGGGTTTACGAGTTCGTAGAGATTAATAAAGAGTGAATACAGCTATATTTCATATAGTCCCATTTATTTACACACAAAACAAAATAATTTTGTTTCACTGTAACTAAATTCAATACAAAATCCGATAATTATCTCATACAACACTAATTTATGTCTTTAATTCAGAATAACTCACAGTTCTTAGTCCACTTTCGCTTTTACAATTTATTGCTCACTATTAATTTTTACTGTCCAAGTCTTGCAGTTCATCTAAATTCAACTCACGCTTTCAGCTCTCTTATTTATGTTTGAATACTTTTTATTTATACGGAATATTGTTAATTTGTTTTTTTTCTGTACCATATTCAATGTTAATTAATGTTTGTTTAAATTTTTAAAAATAAATAGAAAAAGTATAAGCATTAAATTGTGTCTAAAAATTAATGAACCAATCCCCCTTTTTTCCTTTAATCCTTATCTCATTTTACACGGTTATAAAGAACATATCCTTGACTTTTCATTATTTTCTTTAGATCGAGTTACACGGTTTACAGTTTAATTGAACATATCCTTCTATTTTGTATAAATTCTGTGTCTTGTTTTACACGGTTTCGGTTTGCACGATTTTTCCAGGAACGTATCTACCGTGTAAATCGAGGGCGGGGTGTACTTAAAATGGCGAAGTTTAGTTTACAAGATCAACGTGTAATCATTCGTTTTCTCCACTTGCGGGGTGAAACACCCATCGAAATTCATTGCCAATTGAGCGAGACATGCGATGAAGGCGTCATGAATGTTAAAAATTGCGTTCATGGGTGCGAAAGTTTAAAGAAGGTCGAAAAATCGTGTGACAATGAACCGAAGCAGCCTCGACCACGAACCAGCAGGATGGAAACCATGACTGCTCGTGTGGAACAAGTTGTTATGGAAGACCGTTGTTTAGGCGTGCATGATATTGCCTCTAAACTTGGCATTTCCATAGGGTCTGTGGAGTCCATTTTGCCTGATGAGCTGAAAATGCGGAAAGTTTCTTCAAGGTAAGTCCCATGAATCAGCGTTGCAGAGTCGGAGTCGGATTTTTAAACTGTCCGGAGTTGGGAGTCGGAGTCGGAAAAAACAAACAACTACCGACTCCTTAAGTCCCTGTTTACCTAGAGCTAATGATATATATATCATTTCTAACTATTTAAGGCTAATGATAGTAAATTATGAATAATATCAATTATCTAAACTTATGAAAAGGCCCCTATAGTGTTTTTAGTTAATTTATGAGTCTCAACTCTAAGTGATAAATTTTTGCCTTTTGGAGCCATATTTAGTCTATTTTATGGAAAGTGTTATGGTTAAGCCAAACTGAAACTTAGGAATAGGATTCTGATTAATGATTAAAATATAGTCCTATAGCCTAACTCATAGGCCTAGTGGCTAGCACTCTTATTTCTTATCTTGATGTGTAAAACAGAAATGCAAGAGAGTTATTGAAGGTAGTCTAAGGTATCTGCTCTAATGCCAATGTAACATATTAATTTAGTTTGATAAGAGTTCATTTTAATTTTTTAAGTGCAGTGTGTCGGCTCATTTCAGCCGATGATGTGGTTTTCTGTTTGATACTCAACTCCAGTGGACCAAACGAGTGCTCCGCTCACTCTGCTGGAGGGTAAATATATACATATATGAAAGAAAAATTAGAATTAAATTTAAATTTATTAAATTACCGTATATACTTAAATATAAGCTGACTCCCCGACTTCAGAGTTTGAAAATTGGTAAAAATGCGAAACCCGTGTATAAGCCTACCCAGACTTTAGGACTTAAAATTTGATAAAAATCCAAAGTCCAATTCAAATACTGATGATGAAACTGATTTTGAAAAATTATTGGATCAAGCAGACCATCTCCAGTGCCAAAAAAGAAGAAAACTCGAATCTGATACTGAAAAAAGTAAACCCTACAAATATATCGCAAATAGCAAATTTCAAGGTGGAATTTAACAAAACTTTAATAGAAGTTGAACGTTTTGAAAGAAAATCTAAATTAAATGTTAGAGAGGCCAACTCTAAATATCCTGAAATTGTAAAAGATGCTACGCTTCTTGTTACAGCTCTGCCTCCAACACAGGTCAGTGTAGAGAGACTATTTCCTTCACTCCGTTTGATCAGAGCTGATCAGAGAGCAGACAGCTGAACTTGCTGAGGCTGTTTTGTTTATTAGAAATAATGCTTAAATTTAATTTTGGTATTTGCCTATTTGGTATGTAATTAAAATTTAAAACTCTAAAAAGAAGCTTTTATTTTTTAATCTAGTGTTAATTTTATTTTAACAGGCATTTATACTAGTTAGAATTTGGAATAGTTATTTAGAAATTATATTTAAAATAATTTTGGCATAACTAAATGCTTCCAAGAGAAAAATTATTATTATTATTATTCAAAATTTCAATAGCAATAAAATAAATCATGTAAAATTTTAAAAGGACTTTAATACATTGGAAAGAGAAATGCAAGTTGCTAATTGTTATATCTATTGTTATTGTAAATTGTAACAACCTATATACAGCCCAAATTTTGGATAATATCTCTTAAAAATTGTAAGAAAGTATTGGCCAAAGTGCTATAAAATTAATATAAAGTAGCCAGAAGACTCACTTGCAATAATAAAATATTAAAGTTAACTATGCAGGAGTTGGAGTCAGGTTTTACAAATTTTAGGGAGTCGGAGTCGAATTTTTTTAAAAGGTGGAGTCGGGAGTCAGAGTCGGATTTTATTTGACAGGTGTTGTCGGAGTCAGAGTCGGAATTTTTTTAAAAAGGTAAAGTCAGAGTCGGATCATTTACTATCCGACTCTGCAACCCTGCCACGAATGCTGACCGACGTGATTCAGCCATGAAAGGTGCTTTCTTTTCATCAGTTGTGACAATGGATGAGACATGGATGCCATTTTTTAACCCCGGAACGAAACGCCAATCTTCACAATGGAAGCACACTGATTCACTGCCACCAGAAAAAAATTTCGAGTCACAGCCTCTGCTGAGAAAATTATGGTGGCCATGTTTTGGGACAGCGAAGGCATAATTCTCACGCATTGTGTTCCAAAGGGTACAACTGTTACAGCTAATTCATACAAAAAAGTTTTGCAAACAAAGTTCCTCCCAGCATTGCATGAGAAACGACCAAACAAGACTGGATGGGTGCTTTTTCATCAAGACAACACCCCTGCTCATTGGGCACTCCTAACTTAGCAGTTTCTTCAAAATACCAACTTTGAGGTGGTTTTCCATGCTCCATACTCACCAGACCTCGCTCCTAGCGATTTCTGGCTTTTTTCAACCATGAAGGACACTCTCCATGGCCACTCATTTTCCAACTGAGCTGCCGTTGCTTCAGCGATTTTCCAGTGGACAAAACATACCCCTAAAGAAGAGTTCTCAGCAGCCATGGAATCGTGGCGGCGACGTTGTGAAAAATGTGTTTGGCTTCACGGTGATTACGTCAAGAAGTAACAGCAGTGACAACTTTCTGGGTTAAGTATTTTGTCAGAAAAAAATTGGAGACCTTAGAACTTGAACGCACCTTGTAAAAACAAAAATACAATGAAAAAAACACTTGCACTGGCTCTTACAGACTTAAGACTACTTTGGTTCATAATCATGGATATATTATAATCTTAAAATAAAAATTAATAATTTCTGATATAAATGAAATATTTAAATGTAACCATGAATGCAATGTTTATGTAGCCTCAGCACGCTGAATGCAAACTGAACTCTCAGACCTGGGAACAGCCAACAGTTTTCCATTGAAAAAGACAGAAATTGAAATCAAATAATGAGAAGTGTACAAACATAAATAGGAAGTAAACTATGATAATTTAAAATAAAATTTATATTGAGAATGGGATTTCGTTTTCTAAAAGATGTGATTAAAGATTCGAAGTGAGAGAAAACAGTAATGGTAACATTTCCAGTCCGATTCGCACATGCACAAAAGCATGGAATTTACATGCTTATTCTTTTATTACATATGATATAGCAAAACCTATCACCAGGGTAAATCAAGAGTTACCTGTATCTATTATTTAGTGTCATTATCCCAAATGATCTAAATATTGTCTAAGTTCCAAAATATAATGTAAAAATTATGCACATGGATTCAGCATTGCAGCTATATTGAGTAAATATGTGTTCTCATTGATGTTCAACCATAATTCTAAATTAAATAATTCAAATCACTCAATGGAATCATTTAAAACTATCTACAACAACATACAGATACTTAATGCATAAATTTACAATCTATCATCATGTCATTCTACCCTCCTATTCAGAATATATACCTTCCAATCAATTTCATAGCATATTGTGCCATTAAATCTAATATGATGCTCAAATAATGTACTATATTATCAGTTCACATTTGAATTTCCCTAATTAAATACAGTATATTATGAAAATCTGATAAAACAATTTTAGTTAATCTCTTAATTTAATATACTGATGATTGACACTAGCAAAAATGAGAAAAGAAAAATTTTACACTATTTATTAAAGTTTTCAAAAAGTAATTTAATTATAATATATAAATTAGGAATCTTTGAATTGATTAGAAAAATTTATTTTATGCAGTTATAACTACAACACTAACAGAACTAAAAATGAGTGCAATATAGACAGACTGTAGATATATACATTAAAGAAAGCATTCTTGAACAGCATTATTCATTCTTTCTTTTCAGTGTTATTTGACACTATTAGCAGCAAAATAAAACATTACTTATTTTGCTTTATTTTGCTACATTATTTAAATTTTCCATATTTTTAAATTTTATTATTATTATAAATATATCAAAATAGAAAATAATTATTGATATAATAAGATCCTTAGAGAAAAAAATAATCTATGAAGTATTAATGAAATTATATTATTTCAATAAAAAATAAAAATCCATTACTTATGTCTAAAGGAAATCACTTGAATATGGAATGTAATATTAGATAATGATGTTAGATAACGATTGAAAATACAGCAATACCTCGCATAGTCCGGTTAATTGGTTCCTCTTTCTTACCAGACTATTCGAGGTACGTAACCTATGGAAAAAATTATAATTGGTTCCAAGAAATTTTCGATTTGCTCGTGTTTTTTTTTTTAAATTGTAAATTCTTACATTAATAATTATTTCATAGGCATTAAACATTAAAATCTTTTATAAAGATTTATAATAGACAGAAGGGGACAGAAAGTGGATCCAAGCCCATAAAGATGAATAAATAAAGAGGGCTCACCCAGCAGGTGAATGCATTTGCTTTCTCCAAGTCGGCCGCTTGGCGCCATTATAAATCCAGAATGGCGATCTGCGTAAAGGCAGATTCCCACTTGAACTGGGCCGCCATGGGCTGATGAGTCACAAATGCCGATATGCCCAGTATTTGTTCCTATTCAATGATTCAATTAAGCATTTGCGGTAAACAATTGACGACATTGCACTTGAGGCAGGCAAGCATTATAACAAACATTGTTCAGATAAATTTGGCAACACTGAAGCAGCCACCTGCTTGTCTCAACTCGTCATAGTGGCTATTCGAGTCATATATAGGTAGTAAGTAGCAAGCACACTTACATTTCCTATTTATTATAAAAAATAAAGTAAATTAAAAATTTTTATTAACAATTACAATCTGGACTATAGTGAAACCCGGACTATGCGAGGTATTGTTGTATTCTTTATGATATTCATCAAAACCAAAATCATTATGGTATTACTGACAATTCTTATAACCAATACTGATAGTGACTGCTGTTACTAAAAATTTGTTTCTTTGTGTATTAAATTTTTTGGCATAATTTCAAAACATTAAAAACAATATTTACATATTATAGAAAATAATTCATATAGACTTTTAAACATAATTTTATTTTGTTAGAATTTATATATAAAAAGGTTTTAAATTTCACTATGTAGCAATAATTTTTGTCCTTCCAATAATTTTTTTTTATAAAACCATAAAATTTTATATGAAAGATTATTTGACAAAATATATAATATTATTTTTATTAATATTGGTACTTTTCTCTAAACAAACAAAAAAATTTTAAATGCAGCTATCATCTACTAAAAATGAAAATTCTCATACTAACAATTAAACTTTTTATGATAGTCAATTGAAATTTTTGTAAGATTATATAGAAATATATAAATACAGTCAGACCCTGTTAACACATGGTTTTACCATGGTCCCTTGATAAACAATATTGATAAGCATATGTCTAGGAGTGATATCGCTTGTGATATCACTCCTAGACATCTTCATCATTAAATTTCATGATCAGTGAGATTAGCTGCATGTTCAACCAATTTGTATTGGTCAATCTTAGAAAATTCATATCAATGTTGGAATTTATATTATCGCTCAATTTATATTAATATGTAACATGCGGTTCACTTAACCTGCAATTTAGTAACCACAAATCCCGACTACCGTGTGTTAATGGGATCCAACTGTATTTATATAATTAAAATTTTTTTCATAACTATATAAAATTCCAAATCAAATTCTTATTGAAAAAATCTTAATCACAATGGTATTTATATACAAGATGGAAGAAAAGTCTATCCATCAAAATAACTTGATAAATAATCGTAGATTTCAAAAATCTGTTAATATCAATAAATAGGAATTCATGGATGATACCTGATGGTGACCCTCAAATGAACTAATTATGCAAATGAGGTCAGTTACAAATCCTCTCTCATAAAACCGTAACAGATAGAAAAAAATATCCAATTACAAACTTGTTCAGTATTCAGTTCTGAACACAATAAAAAGAACTTCATTAAAATCTGATATATAATTCTCCCAAAAATGAAATACTTAGATCTATCATACATCAATTCCTTGAAATGCCCAAAATCAGTTTCCTCACAAACAACAACTGATGAGGCCACAACAACTTTCATTCTTGTATAAAACAGAGGAGAATCTTCAAGACTGCATCTTTACTGTTTTGTGCAGAGATTTCTACTGACACTCAAGGATGTGAGGAACTCCATCCAACATTATGCTTAATTATACTTGGGTGCTGGTGGAAGACATTTTGAGCACAAATTTACATTTTGTTTGCTGATTAGGCTTTGTTTTCAATTTATTGATTTGAGGTTTTATGTTTTGGTGTTGGTTTGTTACCTGTCAGAAATAAGTGTCAATCCTTTGCACATAAAAATTTTTTTTGTTTCATTTTTGAATGAACAAAACTATTCATCCAATTTTGATGAAGTTTTTTTAATGTATTTAGAACTGAATGCTGAACAAGTTTGTAATTGGAAATTTTTCCCTACTGTTACGTTTTATAAGATAAGATTTACAACTATGGTCCTCTTTTGTATAATCAAGTAGTCCACCCATGACTTCCTATTTGTTGGCATAAATATTAGATTTCAAAAATCTATTAAGTTATTTGGAAGGGTACTTGATAAATATTAATCAAGTACTCTTCCACCTTGTATATTACTATGATGGAGAATATAATCATTTGTTTTAATCACTAAAGCTGTAACATATTTATATTTTTCAATAATTAATCAAAGTTGTTCTTATTATCAGATTTGTTTGACAGCTTATATAGATTACTTCAAATTGCAATTGTTTAATGTACACTATTTATTTTACATCCATAACTGAAAAACTACTTACAATTAAAAATTTTTAATAGACAAATTTAATAGATAAATCCATCAGAATGCTAAATAAAAACAATTTAAATTTATTAAGTTAAACAGAATTTAATAAATCCATATAAACTGAGTGAAAACTTAAAATTTCTAGCAATATATGCATCCGATATCTCATTTCCATCATAACTGAAATAAATTCTCATGTGCCCAGAAAATTAAAACATTAAATAACATAAAATGAATTTGAAGATAAGAGTTTAGTTTTATAATTTTTAAATGTTTCAATTGGCTTTAGACATACACTTCAAATTTGGAAAAAATCTTTTTATCCAGAAAGCTTCAGGATCCAAACACTTCAGATAAAAGATCCGATACTGTATAATAAAGTATAAATTTTAATATATCACCTGAAATATCTTACTTTTTCTAAAAAAGGATTCAAAATTCAATAAATTTATATAAATTATTTTTCATATTAAAAAGGTTTTCATTTCATATTAAGTCATTTATATAAATTTTTAAAATTAAGTTAGCTAATTAAATATATTATTTATAAAAAAATTTTTTTATAGAATAGCAGCATAGTTCTATTCATGTCTGATAGAAAAATATAATAGATACTAAAAATATTCATACATACATGTTTATTTTTAAATTTCTTAAACAATTTTGTTGTTTAGTCTTAAGAAATGAATAAATTTTTCTTATGAAAGAATCAAAAAAATATGAAAACAGCTAGCACTTTATAAATTAGTCCATTATAAAATTCTTTCAAAATGAATTTTTAAAATATTTAATTAAAAATCACAGCATTATAAATTAGTAGAAAGATATCAAATATCAGTATATAACGTTTTAGGTCTACATAGAAACCATCTTCAGTATAGTTTCTAAAATAACACAAACATGCATTCCAGAAGAAATTCAAATTTTTTTTAAAATTAAAAAAAAAATAACTGAATATATAGGATATTTACATGTATAATTATAAAAATAAAATTAAAAATAGAAATTTAAAACACAAATAAAATGTAATATTAGTACACTATATGCATTTCATAAAATGTATTAACACCCACAAGAAACACAATCCAGTAAACATAGGATACTATTATATGTTGGAACATAAGTCTGTAAACTATTTCTTAAAACATTGTCCTAACAAATAAGATTGCAATCATCTCACATATCAAGGCCATTGTTATGCTAGACAGATTAACTTATGATTTCAATATTCATATATTATTCTTTACATATCACTGCCATGACATAGGAAGCTCCTCTGCCATGTTATCATTTATGACATTACCTTTCATTTTTCAAACTCAATAGCCTACACAGTATTTGCTATTTTGAAATCTCGATGGAATCTTACAACATGCACCTTATTTCATTGGATGAATATATCATCTTAATATGCTCTGACTATCAAGTTAGAAATAGGCTGTATCCTGTATAATAATCTTATATCAGGTTTATGTTCTGCCAACATAGTTTCCAATTGTGATTCTCCCTACATGAAAAGACAAGATATAAGAAATATATAAGATTATAGGCAGGAATAATGTACAGTCTATGACAAAGGTTTTGACATCAGTGGAAAAGGTTCGGTTTTCGTACAATACGCAAAAACTGATTAAGTGATTACTGCAGTTGTTGATCGTTATAGGCTGTAATGTGGGTTGCAACCATCGGTTAGCAACGGGGAGTGGAAGGAATATTGCATATTTAAGCGTTTACATGCAATAAAGCGATTTCGGTTACTATGTTTTGCTCTTAACTTTTATTAATACATTAAGTAGCATAAAAAATATTAACGAAATAAATTAGGATCGTAATTTTACTGGCAATAACTGAATTATTAAGTAATAAGATGCGTTGCATGCCGAAGTGTCGTTTAATACTGTATTTAACTAGGTTGTTCAAGTTGAGTGCGAATTATTTCAAAATGCCACCTACTACGTCTAAAGGGCCCGCATGCATTCTTCATAACCTGGAATCTGTAAACAGTAGTTAGCCCTTGGTCACTATGTGCCCAAATATACCAAAAACGAAACATTTGTTTCTTATCTGTCAAATTTAAGATGCTTTTGTTTGTTTTTTCCTCCAGACCAAACTTTGAAATTTTTATATGAAATTGGCAACTAACAAACTCAATTTATCGATTTAATTATTTAGGTAATAATTATAATTTTTATCTTAATATAACAAATTATAATTTTTGAAATAAATAAAATATTTAAATTCTGAAATAAATTAAATATTATTTAAATGTAACATTTATGTAGCCTCAATGCGACAAATGCAAACTGAACTCTTGATCCAGGGAACAACCAACATTTTTCGAGTGAAAAAGACAAATTGAAGTCAAATAGCAAAAAGAAGTATACAAACATAAATAGGAAGTAAACTATGATAATTTAAAGCAAAATTTATAATGAGATTGAGATTTAGTTTTCTAAAAGACACGATTAAAGATTCAAAGCGAGAGAAAATAGCATAGGTGACACTTCTGGCGCGGGAGTTCGCACATGCACAGAAACATGGACACCACACGCTTGTTCCTTTATTAAATATGATGTTAAAGGCTCTCAAGCTATTCTATAACCATTACCTAGCGTATAATAATGTTTTACAGCAATATATTTCAATATTAAGAATTCGAAGAATAGCAAATTATAAAAAAAATTGTTTTTCAACTTCACCAAAGTTCTAGGCTTTGCCCATTAAATAATATGTTATGTATTATACAGTTTCATATTTTTATTATATGCAAATCTGAAAATACTTAAAATAAACGAACTTTTGAGTGTTTAATGTGTATTTTTTATCTTACAATTAAAAACAAATTTTATATGAAAAAATCATATCGAAATAAGATTTTTAAACTTAGAAATTTTCACTTCTATATTCACAGAACAAAAAACAAAACATTATACAATTATCTAAACTATAATGATAATAATTTCAATACTGAGTTTTTATAACTTGTAAAGAGCATAATAAAAAATAAAATTGTCTTCTGTGTTTAATAAAATGGAAAGTGAAAGAAGAATACAGATCACATTACTCATGTCAAGTACGTCATAGAAATTCTCCCCTCTGTGAAATATTCCCAACCCCTATTTCTACCGCAGTAAGAACAGTCTACTTCGTTACAAGCTGCTGTGCAGAAATTTTCCAGACTTTACAATCGAAACTACTTCCTCTAATACAGCCCCTACAGTAATGTCAAAACCTTTCTGTCATAGACTGTACATCTCTCTAGTGGAAAGTATCTGTTCCCAGTTGTTCTAACTTCAAAAGAAGTCTTAATGAATCACCTATATTCTCTGTCCATTCCCTCCAAATTATACAAAGATCTACCACATACTTCACAAACAATCTTATGTCCAACATAAAATCTCTTAGTACTTAGCACTCTTTAAACTTGATCATCAATTGGGCCGTAACCACCATCAAAAGGGCACCAATAGGTACACCTTTCTTCTGCCCATAGTACTTTTTATAAAAAACATAATAGGAATTACAGACAATCAAATGGCAGACATCTCTAAGGAAGTTCATCTTATTCTGTGCTCCTTCAAGATGTTCCAGCATAAAATTATACAGCAGCAGTGGGCAACCTTTTTTTGTAGGGTGCCGTATAGAAAAATTTATGGTGAGACTATTGGGCAACCTTTTTTTTGTAGGGGGCCGTATAGAAAAATTTATAGTGGACCACGAATAGTATTTATTTAAAAAAGAGAAAAACAAAAACAATTGATAATAATAGTATTTATTTAAAAAAGAGAAGGTACATAAAAACAATTGATGATGATAGTATTTATTTAAAAAAGAGAAGGTACAGTACAATTGATAATAATAGTATTTATTTAAAAAACAGAAGGTACAGATATATAAGTATACATAGCATTGGTATTACATATAATATAGTGTTGCAACTCTAACTAATGACAAACTTGGAATTGCCTTTCTTTTGCAAGAAGTTCAATATTTGGTGAAAGCGATGTTGCTATCCGTAAGGAAATTTCCAAATTAGTATCGATAATACTTGATCTGTTTTTTGATTTCGTGAAATTCATTTTTGAAAAACTGCTCACAGCAATAAGTACTGCTAAAGAGGGACATCATTTTACATATAAAATTAATTAGATTTAGATAGGTAAAACAAGATATCAACTGCCTGCAACACTAATACAATAACAAATAAAGAGCACTATATGCCATTAGTGCTCTTTATTCGTTATTAGATTTGGATATTTATCTTTGGAAACATACCTCCTAAGATTTTTACGTGAGACATCTTACGAAACTGACTTTTCAGAATATCTGCTTGGAGTTCAAATAATTCCATTTGAAGTGACATTTCTATTCGCTCCATGTCCACATCGAAAGGTGTCATGAATATTTGGAACTGAAGTTCATGTGAACAGAAATCTTCAAATCTGGATGTAAATTCTGTATTTAATGAAGCTAGTTCCTGTGCAAGGGCATTCTTATTGAAATTTTTATGGGCTGCTAGAGTGGGAAAATGATATGTATTTCCTGCATGAATCTGATTTTCCCCACAATCAAAGTTTGCTTTGAAAAGATTTTACATGTGTGAATAGCTCATGGGCAAGTTGTCCTGGTTTTTGCATATTCGTATTTAGCTCGTTCAAGTAGCTGGTGACATCAACCAAAAATGCAAAATCAGATAACCATGCATCATCTCTCAAAGGTTCGACTAGTATGGATTTGCCCTTCATATCCATAAAAGTTTGCACTTCTTCTCTTAACTCATAAAATTGCTTCAACATTTTGCCCTTACTGAGCCAGTGAACTTCACAATGAAAAACGAGGTCTCCATATTCCGATTCCAAGTCCCGCAGGTATTGCTGGAAGTGCTGGTGATTCAGACCTCTTGATTTAATAAAATTTACACATGAAACAATGGATTCCATTACGTGCATGAATTTTAATGATTTAGCACAGAGGTTTTCTTGATAAATGATACAGTGAAATGCGAACAGATTATTAATGTCAATATTTCTCTTTGATAATTCTGATTTTATTTTACCCACCACTCCCACATTTTTCCCTATCATTGTGGGAGCTCCATCTGTAGTGACACTGCTTAACTTTGCCCAGTCCAGTCTAAAAGCACTAAAAACATTAACAATTTCTTCAAAAATATCTTCCCCCTTTGTAGTGTCTTTCATGGCTCAAAGTGTGAGCAAATCTTCTGTTATTTTCAAATTTTGGTCAACTGCACAAATAAAAATTGCTAGTTACGCTGTATCAGTAATATCAGTGCTTTCGTCCAATGCTATGGAAAATGCTACACATTTTTCCACAACTTTGCCAAGCGCTACTTTTATGTTTTCTGCCAGTTCACCTATTTGTCTTGTGACTATTCTTCTGGATAAACTAACTTCTGCAAACTTTTCATTTTTTTCTGGACACAAGATATTTGCCACTTCTTTTAAGCACTCTTTTCACAAAGTTGCCTTCTGAGAACGACTTCAAATTTTCTGCCAGTTTCTTACTAACAACATAACTCACCCAAATGATATTCTCAGCTTCTTCACTGCATTTTAGTAAAACAGTTTGTTGAGCGGCTAATTTCTTTTTTAACTTTTTGATTCTATCACTTCTTAGTTGCCCTGTTAAACTTCCATATTTTTAAAAAAATGTTTGGTGGTATAATGTCTTTTAAAACTGCAATGGCTTCATTACATATCAGACAAATTGGCTTGTCCTTATAAATAACAAACAAATATTCTTGGGTCCACTTCTCCTGGAAGGTATGACGTTCTTGATCAACCTTTCTTTATTTACTACCTGAAGGTTCAGATATATTTTAGGATCAGAAATTTTTTTAAATTTTTCAAAACAATCAAAACTTACTAATCCAACTTCTGTACTTCCCAACTGATCTTAATGCAAATTGGTGGGAATCACAGCTGCTTCTCCTCATATAGTGGGTGGTCTAAGCATCTTGAAAATTCCAGAATTTACTGGCACCGTCTAGTCTAGGCGGTCGCAGAATCAGCATGACATGGCGGCCGTATTAATATGCAACAGAGAAATTTAGTGACAGGCCGGACAAATCTTGCTTGAGGGCCGCATGTAGCCTGCGGGCTGGGGGTTCCCCACCCCTATTATACAATATAAGGCAGGCCAGAGCAATTTCTACTGAGGAAGAGAGAGAGAGAGTCTAGATAGATATGATTTCATTTGACAATGGGCTCCTCTCTAGGAGTTGACTAATAAACTCCTGCAAAGAATTTATTGTTTTCATAACCTTTCATTATTCCAATACATCATCTTGCTATACCTATTTCTAAATCATATATCAGTGAGGTTTTATCAATCATTGGTCTCAAAGCAAGTGGTTAATATTAATTGAGAATAATGCAAAATTTAGGCACTTTATGCAGGTTGGTTACTAAAAATTCTTTATTTGGAGTACTTTCAGTTATTAACTATTCTCAATAAAAAATACAAGAATTAGAATCTTAAACATTTGAATTATATGCTCACACTATAAGAAGTTTTTTTAAAAAATTTAATTTTTTTTTTATGTGAAATGAAATAAATGTACAAAAATAAAAAAAATAAGAACTAAAAATATTTTAAGGATTGAACTAAGAAAATATAAAATAATACTGTGCAATTGATCTAGGTTCATCCTTTTTAAAAAACATCCCAACATTTGAATAATTATTGAAAGAACAATCTTCATTCCAAAAATGACAGATACAGGTGGAACTATGTTCAAGAAGCAAAATGATTGAACACCAATCACAGTCAGAATAAAAATAACGAGGTTAAAAAGTTTGTGCCTTTAACACTGAATTTATTGAAGATCAACAAGCTAATCTTAAAGATGACAAATCAAAGAGGCTAGTTCTGGTCAAAGAAGAATTATATGATCAAGCAATCAAAAGTTTCCTGCACTCCATCAAAGTAAAAGAATTAAAAGTTGATTTTACCTCAACCATTAATAAGAAGCTAAATAACTTACAACATAAGAAAAACTTTACACAATTCCACAACCTTTCAAAAATATGCTTGCTAAACAATCCCACTTACCCCCATTTATTCACACCTTTGCAAAAACCCATAAGCTGCAGCTAAAATTCAGACTGGTTGTAGAGAAAGTCAACTCCCCAACTTAGAATTTTGAAAAAGCTTTATCAGCATGGTATAATTCCAAACTAAAATTATATCAATACACCTGTACCTATACAGCAGATTATGCACAATTAGTTGCACTGACACCCCAACAAGATAATATATTAGTCACCTTAGACTTTAAATCTTTATACCCATCCATCCAATTAGAAATAGCCTCTATCTCTATACAGATTCCTTTTAACCACAATAGACAATTCCAACCAAACAGCTGATCTGTTAAAAGAGATTGTCCATACAATGTACTATGAATCAGTATTCCAATATGGAGGAAAGTACTAATCAGCAGCATCAAGGTGTCTTAATAGACAGCCCATAGCTGGATATCTGGCAGAGTTAAGTTAGACTTAGATGCCCAAATAACATCAATATATAAAGATTACTGAACTTTTTACAAAAAATACATAAATGATATTTTTACTGTTTGGAAACAACAAGAGTAAAGAATTAATTCAAGACTTCACTGACGATGCATTTGGCCTAGAACTGAAATTGGATCAATGCAGTCCTTCTGACATACATTTTTTGAACATATAAATGAACAAGAAAGACCAGAATACTTGACAGAAGGTATGAAAAGCCCACAAACAAAAGGATTATTATTCCAAAATGGTTGCCCAACCTGTCAAGATATAAAGCTGCCTTCTACTTTAGAAAAGTCAAAACAGATTACAGCTATCAAGAAGTGATTGATAAAAAAATAAAAATCTGCCTTCTACTTTAGAAAAGTCAAAACAGATTACAGCTATCAAGAAGTGATTGATAAAGAAATAAAAATTATTTATAAAATAGCTAAAGAACATGGTTATACAAGAAAATACATTCAGGATATCGAGAATAAAATAAAAGCAAACTTCTCAAACACCAGCAGTCATCCCTCAAACCATAATGACACAAACCAATCCCACACCATAAAGATAATAGTCTTTCCATACAGTTTTACTAATTCTAGAGTAAAAAAAAGCTATTAGAAAGAAAAGGTGGACAACTTACACCTGGCATCCAAAAATATACCAACTAATGTGCAATGAAAAGGACAGAAGAGATGACAAAATGAAAGAGGGCATATACCCGAAATTCCATGTGACAACAGAACAACAAGCTATCAAGAAGTTTATATAGGGGGTGACTAAGAAGGTTTTGGCCAACAGAAAATAAAAGAACATAAGAGGGATGCTAATTTTGCAACTGCCTTAGCCAGAACTTCTTATGAATATGATGTAAGAAGTATACACTGGGATCAAGTAAAAATAGTAAGGACAGTCCACTCCAATAAAGAGTTTACCTATAGTGGAAAGAAATAATTTTGAAAATGAATTCTGAATCTGTAATTAATAAGCTCCAAGAACACCCCCCACAGGCATGGATCTACACCCTCCAATAGGGCTTTCACATCAAATCAATTTTCATTACTCATCTATTTTTTGTCTGATTTTGTAGTTGAATTCATTTAGTCCAACTTTGTGTTAACAAACTTTTACATTATTACTTCACCTTGATTTTATTTTATATTTTCTTAGTTCAATCCTTAAAATATTTTTAGTTTTTTAAAAACTTCTAGAATTTGTAACATGTGTATACAATTCAAATGTTTACAATTCTAATTCTTGTATTTTTCACTGAGGATGGTTAATAACAAAGTACTTCTATGAAGGGGTTAACACTCTGACCTATCCTGTCTATTATTTTATTATGCACTTTTTATTATTTATTGTTATATATTCATTATTATTTTATTGTTATATATTCAATATTATATTTTTGTTTAAGAGTTAACTTACTTCCATGTTCTCCATCATAGTATTTAGCAATCACGTGTTTATGGAATGGACATCTGCCTTCCGCAGGAGCTTTCTCGATTTGTGACATCATCTCATCTACATAATTTTACCACTGATCCGATATGAGAAAATAAGAATGATCTTTTATCGATGTTCTGTTCGATTTATAATTAAATTGTAAAGAGGATGACATGAATTGATTACTCTGTAAACTAATAAAGTTAAACTTTACACAAATTTATGTAAATGAAGCAACACAGAACTAAGTCACACTGTATAAAAGCTTAAGTAGCCAACGACACAGCGAGGTGTTGTATTGACGTAGAACTGGTTAAGTGACATTCAAGTTTCTTGTAAAGGTCTACAATTGCTTGAAGTTTGTATCGGTGGTGGAGATAGTTGTATTAATTAGTATTTAAGGTGAATAATTTAATTTTTGAATTTGAATTAAATCAGTTTGGTTGATAAATTGAATTTTGTTTTACTAGTGTTTAAATAAAGCTTTGTTTACACTTTTGTTAGTGTTCTGAGTCTAAAAAATTTATATTTTTTGTTATTTAACTTGTTTAGAGAATTTATTCAATTTATTAGCAAAAGTTTCTGACATCATTTTTGTTGTTCTAGATCTAACATTTATTTTATATTTCTAGTTGTAAGTTCCGGTTTCATTTTTGCCAATTAGACATTAATTCTTGCTAGATTGTTTTGTATTTGATTATATTTAAGTTAGAAAGTAGAAAAAGACCTGAGCACAGACCAAACTCTGGACTTGCAGAGTCAGACTGTTAGGTTTAGTTTACAATTATTATTATTATTGGTGTTTCATTAGAATTCATGACTTTGCATTCTAAATAAAAAATTTTTAGTAACCAACTAAGTAAAGTATTTAAATCCTGCATCATTTTCAATAATTTAGGAAAAATGCAGTAATTTGTGAAAACTTTGGTCAATATATATAATGCTTCCAGAATACAGATCTTTTATAAGTCAATGAATACCTGTATATTAAATATACAGTGATACCTCGGATCATGACCATCTTGGTTCACGAACAAATTGGTCTACAAACACCATTTGCGAACAAATTTTGCTTCACTCTACGAACGATGCTTCAGTTCACGAACACACGCATGGAATGCATTATGCGCACCGTGACTTGCAGCGCACAAAATCCTGAGCATAGCCTCGCCCCAGCAGCAATCCAGTTTGCTTAGCTCATATGGGTACAGTAAAGTTCCAACAAGTGTTGATATTTTAGTTTTTTTCTTTACTTAATTAAATTTATCCCTTATTATGGCTCCCAAAAAAGTTAAAAGTGTTAGTGAAGGTGGTGTTAAATATAACAATAATATTAGAAGAAAGCATGTTTATTTCCTTTTTGTATTATTTCCACACAAAGCCATAAGATGTTAAAAATTTTTTTAGGAAAAAACGTATTATTTGGATTTACATTAATTGCAATGGGAAAAATTAATTCGGATTACGAACTTTTCGGATCACGAACAGGGTCAAGGAACAAATTGTGTTCGTGAACCGAGGTATCACTGTAATTACAAAAATATAGATAGTCCTGGACTTAATATTCCCCTCAACTTACTACCACTCAAATTTAAAATGATGTAAATTCTGTGATTGATCAATATAATTCACATGGGTTCAAATGCATGAACAATGGTCTGATATATATGGAAAGCATTCCTTTTGTATCAAATTCCTTTATTTTTGTGTTTGTTAAGTTTATTTCAATAAAATGGAGTGCAATAATATATTGTCTATTCACAAAAGCCACACCTAGCTATGGTGGCTGAGTCCAAATGCGAAAGAGAGAGTTGCAATTAGTATAATGATTATATTTTATTAGATAAAAATTATTGAATTAATATTATATTAAGTTCTGTTAAATATACTATTTCCAATGTTGAAACTAATCATTTAGTATTCGACATTACAATAAACTTCCATTCAACTTCAATTATCTTGCGTTTGAAAACATCCATGTGTGAAGCTGTCATCCCTATTTTGTCACTGGACTCGTTCAGTTAGCGCACGTGTACTTGCATTGATAGTCATGGCTAAGCTGGATGGACAACATATTGATAATGGACAATCCGTAAACCTTTAAGTATTTCTGACCTTCAAGAATTTTGACTTATAACTTTGGAGTTTGAACTGAATTTTATCATAACTACCTGTATAACATTAACTATAATAAAATATTACACTTACAAGACCAAAAAATTTTAAATGTTCTTTGACTGTAAGAGAATCATAGAGAACATTATGTTGAGGACAAAGCCCAAGATTTTTTCGAGCTTCAGTAGTTTTCCTGACAATATCATAGTTATTAATTTCAACTGTTCCTGAGCTTGGTGGAAACATTCCTGTAAGAAAAAATAATAATAATATTCATTTATTTTTATATTAACAACTTCAAATACTTAAAAAATAGCAGTTTTAAAAAAATGAAATAAATATGGTTTTTTTTTTATCAGAAAGATAATTTACAATAAAGCAATTACATGATTATTACTACCTGTAATAATATTCATAGTAGTTGTTTTCCCTGCTCCATTGTGACCTAATAATGCTGTTATTTGGCCAGAATATAAATTTAAAGATAGATCATTAACAGCAATTTTTTGAGTAATTCCTGATGTGAATTTCTGCAATAAAAATTTATACTCTTTTTATACAATTATTATTTAATAAAAAATATCAAATATAAAACTCAATTTTTAAAAACAATAAAAATACAAAAAAATTTATATTTGAGGGATTTTATATTTTAAAATCAAGTAATGAATTTTGGAAAAGGTTTCTGAATATATTTAAATATACAGGTATCCCTCCTATAACATGATTTTGGTCTAATACAATTTGAAAATTGCGGAAACCCTCATATAACACAGTACTTCTACAACACTGTTTTTACTTAACATAATTAGAAAATTATGTTTACTCTCCTACAACTCAAAAAATTTTCATTAATTTTTGTAAATCCACACTATGGACAAAATAATACACACACAAATTGCAATCATTTGGAAATACTTTGCTAAGATTAGTTATAAATGCAATAATTTGTCATGAGAGGAATGATATGTAGACTATTTTTGATTTGTATTTGAAATTGAGTTAATTGTCGATTGAGTATTTTGTGTTCTAAACACTCAGTTCTTGGATAAAAAAATAAGTTTTGATTCTTCAACAGAGAAATGTGAAAGAGAAGAAGAATTTTTTTATTCATAATTTTTTTTGGTATATGTTAAGGAACACAACACATACCCAAAGAAAGGATTGTTTTCTGGTGGGTTGTAGCAGGTTAGATTACAGATTTTGTAAAAAGAGCAGAAGATACACTTTAAATGCATTGAAACTGAACTGAAAGTGAAGCTGATATTGTTAAAGAAAAAAACGTTCTTGTTTTAATTGAACAGCAGTAAGGAAGATATAATTATTAAATGAATGCTATATAGGCTGAATACTTTTCTTTCCATTTATTTTACATATATTGCGTTTTTTAGGGTCTTACATATATATTTTTTCTTAGTTTATATTTCATGTTATTAATATTCTTAATAAATATTAAATATCTTATGTGGAATTAAAGTTATTTGTTTTTAATTGGCTTTGGAATTTAACTCTCCTTTTGGTATTGGCTCTGGGTCTCATATAACACAGTTTCATACAACATTATATTTTCAGGAACCTATCTACCATGTTATAGGAGAGATAACTGTATATTTATATAATAAATATAAATTTGTAATATAATTATTTATCTCACACACACACACACACGCACACACACACACACGCGCACACGCGCACACACGCACACGCGCACACACACGCACACACACGCACACACGCACACACACAAAAACACAAACACACAAACAAACACACAAATTGTGAAAATAATATAGAATAAAAAATTATATTTATATAATAAATATAAATTTGTAATATAATTATTTATCTCACACACACGCACACACGCACACACGCGCGCGCGCACGCACGCACGCACACGCACACGCACGCACACAAACACGCACACAAACACACGCACACAAACACAAAAACACACAAACAAACACACAAACACACACAAATTGTGAAAATAATTTAGAATAAAAAAATTTTTTTTATTTTTAAAATTTAATTTGTTCAATCCATTCTAATTCAAATCAAAATAAATTCATATCTAGACTGAAATCCCATAATAATACAATTATTGAAAGTATTATGTTTCAAAATAAATAACTTTTGAAAAATAGAATAAAAATAAGCATTAGGGTTCAATCTTCCTTTTGTTATACAGTGGGTGATCGGTTAATGAACATAATCCGTTCCAAGACAATGTTTGTTATTTGAATTATTCGTTAACCAATCAACGATTTACCATAGGTTTTTATGGGAATTTGGTTAATTCATTCATTCATTCATTCGAGACCTAAAAAAAACAAAAAAAAAATTATATAATTTCTTACTACGTTTATTTATATGCAATAATAATATATAACCGATCTATTAATTCGTTCCGGAGACCCAAAAAAACATAAATAAAAAATTATGTAATTTCTTACTATGTTTATTTATATGTAATAACAATAATATATACATATTTTCTTATTACGTTTATTTATATGTAATAACCATAATATATACATACATAATTGCATTTTCATTGTTTATTTTCCGATAAAGAATCTGTCCAATATCAATTGCTTTTCTCTCTCCTTCAGCATTTTTCAGAAGTGATTAATAGCATTGTTGTGATAGAGATTCCCAAGTCTATTGACCTCAACCTGGTATGGGTGCCATTTTAAGGTTGAAAAATTGTAAAATCTCTCTCTTACCTTCTTTAATAAATCTTTGTTTTACGTTGTCTCCGAATTCACTTTAATAGGGAAAAACTACTGTTCTTCCATACTTACTCATAAGTCCACCAACGTGCAAGGCATAATGTAAGCCTGTCATTCTGTTAGATTAGTTAAGCCGAAATATCCTCATGGAATATTTTTATCTGGAGGCAGCCACTTATAGCCGCCATCATCACAGGCTGACCAACACTCATGATGGAGTCAACCGGAAGCATGGGTTTCAACAGGCCAGGCCCAGATCCCTCCTGAAAAATTGGAGGAATGGGGCCCCCGGATCCTCCAGAATGTTAAGCCACAGCTTTACTATGCAGCCATTGTGCTGACCTGTCATTCTGTCAATTCGCAGATCCCAGAGTTTGTTCTGTGACGTGTTTGTTAACCGAACATAAAATTCTTTCGAAAAAGTGTTCGTTAACCGATCACCCACTGTATTTTCTTCTTGAATATTTTATTTAGTTCAAATAGAAAGTTTAAAGTGAAATCTTATTATTATTTCATTCCAATTATAGGGTTGTTCAGAAACTAATTTTGTTTTTTTCATGAAGATGAACAACAATTTTTTTATAGTATATAAATATTTTATTTAATTATATATTGACCATTTTGGTCCAAAACATTTTGCCATCTTTCTTATAGTAGCATGATTCTATGTTCATAGAACTTCTGATCTTTGCTTGTAAAAAACTGAACCAAGAGATTTTTGACATTTTCATTTGAACTAAATTTTTTTAAAGAGTTCTATAAAGACCAGAACAAGTAATAATTGGAGGGTGCCAGATCTGGCAACTACGGCGGGTGAGCTAGTGCATCCCATTCAACCATAACAGCTTCTGGTGAGTCATCAAACTTGTATGAAGCCTGTGTGGTAGCACATCCCATCCAAGCTGTAACAACTTCTGATGAGTCATCAAACTTGTATGAAGTTTAGCATTGTCATGGTGAAACACTAAAGTCATCAAACTTGTATGAAGTTTGGCATTGTCATGGTGAAACACTGCCTTTTCTGTTAATCAATTCTGGCCTCTTCTGTTTGATGGAATCATTCAATTTGTCCAATCACTAGCAGTACACTTCTGAATTAATTATGGAATTGTCTTGTAGAAGCTAAAAAAAAAAAAAACTTGAAATCCCACCAAACAAAGAGCATCACTTTTTTTGATGAATATCAGCTTTCAGAGTGCTTTGAGCCAGCTCATTTCATTTCTTCTGCTCCATGATCACCTGCATTCAACACCGTTGTAAACAATCCATTTTTCATCGCCAGTTACGATTTACTTCAGAAAGGGATCAATTTTTCATGTCTGAGTAGCAAATCACAAATATCAATGCAATGGAACAAATCTCTTTGAGAACATTGTGGAAAACAAATATTGAGTTTTGAAACTGAACCAAGTTGAAAAAAGTTGTGAAATGGTTGTGAACATTCAAATTTGAAAAATTCAATCTTGTAGCAATTTCTTGTGTTGTTATTCAGTGGTTTACTTCAAAAAATACCTTTATTTTGTCATCGTCGGCTTCAACTGACTTTCCAGAATGTGGTGTATCTAATATTGAAACTGTCAGAACAAAATTTTACAAACCAGTTTTAGCACTGACATTCTGTTAACACAACTTCTCCATACACTTCACATAACTTATAACTATATCTTTTAGGTAGTGTTAATTTTTACCATATTTTTATTAACACATAACGTTTTTCTTGCTTGAATAGCATTCTTATCTTTTTGATAATAAAAAAAGCAAAACATGTCAAAAATCTCCATTTTATTTTCCATTTTGATATGACAAAAAAAACTATACAGAATCAAAAATAATCTTTTTATAAATAAACCTTTGTTGTCAAAATATATAATGTCAAAAAAGTTTAAAATGAAGTTGGCTGGTTAAAAATACAACTAATGAGACTCATAGAAAAAACAAAATTACTTTCTGAACAATCCAATAGATCAAATAATACTATCTAAATTTCTTAGTTCGTCTATAAGAATTTCATACTATAAAAGCTAAATATTAAAATAATTTCATTACTTTAATTATTAAATATGTTACAATATATATATAAAATATATTATGATACCTTTGTTAGATGAGAAATCACAACTGTTGGGGAAAAATTCCTAGGTTCTTCTTCAAAATAAGGTGATTTAGAGAATTCAAATTCTGAATCATGAACTTCAAGCTTCTGATAAGAACGTAACCAATAGGATGGCTAAAATTTCATTATATTATTATTATTTGAAAGAATACAGCATTAATAAAAATCAGAACAACAATTAAAAATAAATTAATTATATTGTAAAATTTTAAGTTATTTTAATAAATTTATTCTCTTTGGGCTCACACCTTTATGTGGCAAGGGAAATTACATGCCCCAGTGATCTTTTTGAGCCATTGATAGTTCAACTTTATCATAATGGCCAGAAATTAGAAGCCTGATGAAATGGTTCCAGAGTTTTCTGAGTTCTCAAGGGGACAATCCCTCCAATACCATTGTTTGGCTGAACAACAATATTGAAAATAATAATTAAAAATTTCACAAAGCTCAAAAAAAAAAAAAAAAAAAAAAAAAAAAAAAAAAAAAAAAAAAAAAAAAAAAAAAAAAAAACTGGACCATCAAGATTTAAAACTGGATTGGATAAAGGACAACACAAACAGAAAAGTATGAATGGAGATAGTGTATGGAATGTGAATAGCCAAGTAAAAGGAAATGAACAAGAACTTCTAAATTAAATGTGCAAATATAGGCTGGATATGCTCTGTGTGATTGAAAAATATCAAAAAGAGTGTGTATTGGAGTATGTGAGGAAAGACATTGTGGGAATATGGTCTAGAGTAAAAAGATGATGAATGAACAACAATGGCATAAGTGTGATGATGAATGAGAAAACAAAAAAATGTATGTTAGAATACAAATGTGAATGACAGAATAATATGGGTAAGGATAAAATTATGGCTGCAGATGATGTATCTGATAACAATGTATGATCCTGTGAATAAAAAAGATAAATTGTGGTGTAACCAAATGATGTGATAAATGAATGTGGCACTGAGCAAGTGATTATGATAGAAGATTTGAATAGCAGCGTTAGTGTGAAGAAAAATGGAATGGAAGGATTTGTTGGAAAATATGGCAATCCTAGAATTAATGCAATGGGGAGCGACTGCTAGAGGTTTGTACTGAAAGAGGGTTATTTATCTTAATCATCATCTTTAGGTACAAGGCCATCTTTCAATACACCTGGGAGAGCCTTGAAAGAGATCAGAGGAGTATGACTGATTTTATTATGTATGATGAAAAATTGAAAGGGAATTTATGGACACAAGAGTGATAAGAGATGCATTAGATAGGATCAAGATCACTATTTGGTGACTCCTAGGATGGAGAAATAAGGACAAAAGAAGTATGGATGCGAGTGAAAGTGGAGAATCTGCATGTAAAACAGATATATGAGAAGGTGTGTTAAAAGCTGAGTCGAGTTTAGGATAACTGATAGATGGAGAGAGTATTTCCATGAACTTAAACTTATTGGAGAAAGAGTGCAAAACTAAGGAGATCAGGATGAATGTAAAGAATGAATAGGATCATGATAAGCAAATCAGTGAAGAGGAGATTATGAGTGCAATCAGTGGCAGAATTACAATGCACCAGACCCCACAATTCAGAGGGCCTAGAATTATAAGGGGCCCAAAAGCCTCTATCTGTACTTTCTTTACCATTTTTTTAAATTAACAGCATAATATAATAAATATTAAAAGCACCATGAAAAGAGTGAAACATTCATTGAATAAGGACGCAGATTGATTGGAGCAGTAGCCAAAATTATGGAAATAAAATATATTATTAGAGATTTAGCAAATTTAAAATCTAGGAGAAAGAATTTTAAATTTTAAATATATTTCTTTTTTTAATATTTCAATTATGTGCAATTCTGTTCTTTTTTCTTATTTTTTAATAAAAATATCTAGATAAAACTTTTTTGTAATAGGTGTCAGAATAATATTTAGTGGGGGCCAAAACTTTTTAAGTTCCACCGAGTGAAATTGGCAGATTGAAGTATGGTAAGAGTCCTGGTATGGATTCTGTCACAGCTGAGATGTTTAAGTATGGTGGGAAGTCTATTGTGGAATGGATGAGGTATCTGTGTAAACTATGTTGGATGAATGATGATGTTTTAAGTGACTGGCACTAAATCTATGATTGTCTCCATTTATAAGGAGAAGACATAAATGTAAGAATTATAGGGGGCATAAGGTTTGCTAAGTGTGGCTGGGAAGGTATTTGATAACAATGTGGTTGAGAGAGTGAAGAGGTTGATAAGAGTATAGGATATACAATGTGGTTTCAGAAGCAAAGAGGATGTGTGGACCAGATTTTCTCAATGCTTATCTCCATATGAGGACAAAGATATGTTTTTTTTTGTAAATCTTGAGAAGGCATTTGATTGAGTGAATAGAAGCAATAATCTGTTGAAAATGCTGAGAGAATATGATGTGAATGAACAGCTGCTTGGGGTATTGAGAGTGATGTATGCTAACAGTTCTTCAAGTGTTAGACTAAATAAAGGCATGATAGTGGGGATTACAATTGAGGAAGGGATGAGACTTAGGTTTATGATGTCCCTGTGGCTGTTTAATGTATATGTTATAGGACAAACCCGAATTCAGGAAATATTAGAATTTCCTAGTCAAAACGAGAATGTCCTAATACTTGTCGGATATTCTAGTATTTCCTAGGCCGAACTCGAAATGGCAAACATTTCTTATTCAAAGTCTGGAATTTCTAGTTTTCCCAGTCAAAATCCAGTGACAAACAGTTAAAACAAAAGTCTTCATTTCTCATGTATTCCCACTTAGAATTTGATATTTGCCTGCAGAAATTTCTTTCTTTAGAGAATATCTGCAAGGATAAACAAATCTCATTGAGGAAGGCTGCAACCTGTGCCAGTGGAAGTACACAGGGCTAAACTACTTTCAACACACAAAGCAATGTGTATCTAAATTATGTTTGTGCAAAAAGAATAACATTTTGTTTAATTCTAAATGTCACAAAAGCCTACTTTGCAAAAATAAATAAGAGCTACCTAGTTGTGTTTTTATTTTTGTATTTATGGTAATACCGTGAATATAAAAATTATTTATTAGTTGATTAAAAACGTTATTATAATGAATATAATGCATATTTTTATTACTCGACAGGAAATAACAATTTCATTGTTATTTCCTGTCGAGAAAATGAAATAAGACAAATTGAAAACATAGCTAACTCTCATTCATTATTACATAGTTGAATTTAAAGAACTGAAATTGCCAATTTTTTTATTTTATGGACAAATATTTTAATATTTTTATTAATCAAAGTTAAACATAAAATATGAAGTAAAAAAATTTTAAAATTTGAAAAAACCCAACTAGGTATCTCTCATTTATTTTTGTAAAGTAGGCATTTGTGGCATTTAGAATTACACAAAATGTTATTCTTTTTACACAAACATAATTTAGATGTACAATGCTTTGTGCATTGAAAGTGGGGTTTAGCCCTGTGTACTTCCACTGGTGCAAGTTGCATCCTTGCTCAATGAAATTTGTTTATCCTTGCAGATATTCTCTAAAGAAAGAAATTTCTGCTGGCAAATATCAAACACTGAACAAAAATACATGAGAAATCTGTTAATTGTTTGTCACTTCAGGTTTCGACTAGGAAAAACTAGGAATCCTGGACTTCGAATAAGAAATGTTTGCCATTTCGAGATCAACCTAGGAAATACTAGAATGTCTGACAAGCATCGGACGTTCTCGTTTTGACTAGGAAATACTAGAATTTCCTGAATTCCCATTTGTCCTATAACATATACACGAATGCATGTGTGAGGGAAACTGCTGTATAGTGAATTAGGAATGAAGGTGGGTGGTAAGAGTGTGCGCTGTCTATTGTATGCTACCATTCCCTATTGTACCATCCCCTATTGCATTGCCTATGCATTGTCTAGTGTACACCATTCTCTTCAAAAATGTGCAAGATTTGAATATGTTTGTTGCATAATTGAATGAATAATGTCAGAAGAAACAGATGAGAATAAATGCAAAGAAGGCAAGTTACTTTCCTCTAAAATTGCAAAAAATGGAAATAACGCGTTTTGAAAATAAGCTCCTCAATTATAGTAATAAGCATGCAGATTAATCTAAAGAATGATGATCTAAAATTTGAATATTCTCTGATGTTTATCTTTCAAGAGACTATTTTGAACAAATATTTTTAAAACTGGAGGATTTTTAACTGTATTAAAAAATGATCTCATGCATTCTATATTGTCCATCCGCAATATATGAAGAGATGAAGGTCAACATGAATAAATAAATTTTTTTTTCTATTAAAAATGTTTAGAAAGCTTTAAATCTACGAAATATTTTATTCGAAACGAATTTTTTTTTTTAACAAATATTGATATTGACTTGTTATAAAATTCTACTTTTCGAATAATTTTTTAATCATCTCTGTCGCTATAACTTTAATTTATAACATCTCGATACAATATTTAACTTAAACAACTGTTAAAATAAAAATTTAAAACAATAAACTCAATATTTTTACGAATTTTAATTATAGAAAAGGTGGAAAATGTCAACAAATGACATTTTGTTTGGAGTTAATGACAATTATATTAATTTTAAAAAATTTTTTATCGTTATTTATTACGTCAAATTGTAACTAAATAAAACGAAATTTTATAATTAATCACAAATAAAAATTACGTATACGTTTAACAATATATAAAAGTCACGAATAATTAAAATAATAATTTAGTATAAAAATACCTAACAAAAATTTTTTTGTTATAATTTTCCTCATAATTTTAATGATGTTACATTATTCTTGTTTACAACAACAAAAGCAGCAACGAAATAATATTTACCAAATATTAAAAAAATTATTATATTTTTAGATGATTTTTTTTTTAATTATTCAAAAGTTTGAATCAAATTATATATAAATTATAAAATTTTAATCGCCAGAATTAATCAAGTATAAACAGACTTAAACGCATAATAGTATATTATACATGTTGACTTTGCAGTACACATCTATTAAAAATGGATGAAAGTAAACAGGAATAAATCATGAAATAAATTATATCTCATGAATAAAATTTTAATATTTAATAACAAGAGATTAATAATAAATTTACATTCAATCGTTATTTATCAAAAAAAGTTTTTTTAATAATCAAAAACGTTTTTTAAGAAGCAAATATTGGCTGATGATGAGTCAATAATTGAATCGAAAACCTTTTTATTGGTATTAAAAATTTTATTTGGAATTTTTCTGCATAAAGGCTGTTCTTTTATTAATTATTATTATATTCATTAGAAGAAGAATATCATTAAAAATGTTTTGGGTCTTGAATCAGTTCAAAAATAAAATGTAATTAAATGTACTACTACTATTAATAATGGGCATTTGAGCAAAACAATTTAATTCTGTACTCTCTCTAAATTCTTTTATGATTTTACTATTAATTCTAATGTAAAATCAAAGAATTTACACATCATTTATAAATAAATTAACCAAAAAATTTAATTATACTAATATAAATAAAACGTAATTACTGTATACGACAAATTGCAGCTCATTTCTCGAAGGCAAACAGGGATGTAAAAAATTGTGTGTATCGCAATTCTGTGCATTATCGACAGGTGAGTTCACAGAAATATTTTCTCTTAAGTGTCGAATCAATGCTGTGAAGGATGGCGTTAAATACGTATGCACAGTTTCAAAAAATATATGTATTTTTTTTTAATTTCGAATTTCGCCAACTTATAACGAAATGCACATAGAAATTATGAATGCTCTGCTATATTTAATTCTCGAAACATCTTGATAGCTGACGAAATGAATATGTAGTCAAATTTTGTAAAAATTTGACTAAGCATGTAAAATTAAAACTAGTAAAGTCAGATGAAATATGCACATAGAAACTTCAAAGTTAATAATTTTATGAAAATCGAATGATATTCTAAATTTTTGAATGGCGATTAAATATTTTTGTGGACGACTCGACATTCGGACAGTCGTAATTATATATGCTGTAAAATATATTTATGTTGAAATCATTCACGTGTGCCAGTTTCAGGGATATCGGTGTTTTAAGTTGTAGACATCGATACATTGGTTTTCGAATGTCCACCATTTTGTAATGATACGAGATAGAATTCAAAAATTAATATTTGCAGGTACCATGAATAATAAGGAACTAAAATTTGAATGCCCTGCAAAGTTTAATTCTTGAGACAATCTTGATAACTGACGATATATACAGGGTGGCCATAAAATATCGTGAGGTGTTCAGAGCTCACTAGCGCGTCATGTATTGGACGAAATGTAACAAAATTTGATGGACGTAGACAGTGGAACATGCGATTTTGATTTCGAAAGAAAAAAATTAGTACCAATAGTCGTCAACAGGGGGATTATGGTGCTGCAAAAGTATAGAATGTGTGATTAAGGAATGTGTAATCGCCAAATATGATAGGACACATCAAGTTTCTAAACAATACTTGTCAATATTTATTGTTAATTATACATGAGATTCAATATGACCATCATTCAGATATTTCAAGAACCGCATGGGGTGCACACCTTCCACGGCGACGACAATATTTCGACGTGGAAGATGTCGTGCGCCGCACGCAGTTCTTGAAACATCTGAATGGTGCTCATATTGAACCTCGTGTAATTAACAATAAATGTTGGCATGTATTGTTTAGAAACTTGATATGTCCTATCTTATACATGAGATTCAATATGACCATCATTCAGATATTTCAAGAACCGCATGGGGTGCACGACACCTTCCACGGCGACGACAATATTTCGACGTGGAAGATGTCGTGCGCCGCACGCAGTTCTTGAAACATCTGAATGGTGCTCATATTGAACCTCGTGTAATTAACAATAAATGTTGGCATGTATTGTTTAGAAACTTGATATGTCCTGTCTCATTTGGCGATTACACATTCTTTAATCACACATTCTACTACTTTACATTCTACACTTTTGCAGCGCCACAATTCCCCTGTTGGCGACTTTTAGTACTAAATTTTTTTCTTTCGAAATCGAAATCCGATGTTCCACTGTGTACTTCCACCAAATTTTGTTACACTTCGTCCAATACATGACGCGCTAGAGATCTCTGAACATCTCGCGTTATTTTATGGCCACTCTGTATATATACTTGTAGTCAAATTTTGTAAAAATTCGCATAAACATGTAAAACTAGTAAACTCTGATGAATGAGTTTATAATAAGGTTAAACTATCATTTCTAAACTTCTAGTGACATATTTACACTACTAACATACTATATCCATCTTTTAGAAAACAATACTGAAGAAAAAAATTTTTTCCACCATACAATCGATTTAATTATAATTTTCTATCACACGAATCAATAAAATGACCTGTGTCATTTACATTACATTCATTCATGCAAATTTGCAGCAAAAATATTTTACACAAACAAATATTTACATAAGTAGAATAAAATTTACGATTGAAATATCAAAGCTAGCCGGCTATATTTAGCACATTCATTCAATTTTTTAAGTGAAATACTCTACTCCAACTTTTCTACATAGCAGGTGTTTACAGATAGAGAAGATTCTTTGAAAAAGAGATATTTTTGTCTATATCGATTAAGTTTATCGGGAAAAAACTCGAAAACAGAAAACGTATCTATATTTATTAATATTATATTTTTTAAATATCCATAGCAACAACCTTTAACTATGTCGTTTTATATTACGTAAGAAATTTGGTTCTCTCTATATTATAGAAAATATCTATTACAAATCAAGGACGGAAAAATGATCGATTTTAATGATAGATGTGTTTACAGATAGGAATAGTAAATGACTAGGATAAAAATCTATTTTCTGCAAATGTTTTTTTTAATGAATAGTAATATTTTCAGGAAGTGTCGAAAAATTGATCATCTCGATTCAATTTTTCGTTAAAATGGAAGCACATTATTCAAATTTATAGTCCTGTAGCTATAGATACTGAGGATATCTATTTTTTTCTTTTCTATTATGCATATATACATACATAACATACATATAAAAGAAAATATATATGCAGGGTATCTCAAAAAAATGTACTCACACTTTAACTGGATATTAAACATATATTTAACGTTGATCAAGGTGTTTATTGACATATTTACAGCTCTAATAGGATAAATTAACAAAAAATAATGATTTATTGAGCTTAACGTTGATCAAGGTGTTTATTGACATATTTACAGTTCTAATAGGATAAATTAACAAAAAATAATGATTTATTGAGTATATTAGTCTTTTCCGCAAGTCGTTTACACATTCGTGCGTGTTCGCAACTGTTCAAATTGATTTCAACCATTTTCCAAAATTGATAACGATGACCAATGAATGCGACAACATCGCTTAACATGTTTGGCATTATTGAATAATGTTTTGATCTGTAACAAAAACAAAAATATGTTAGTGATGGATCGATAAAGTGTGAGTACATTTTTTGGGATACCCTGTATATATATTACACTTGATAGTGATTGATATATACTATAATAAAATTTTGCATCATCATATATGTAACAAACACAAATTTAAAATATTTATTTTACTAATATACACAGTACAAAACTATACATGGTCTACACTTTATCAGGTCTGAACCAAAACTGACTAGACAAAGACTTACTACAAGCGTGGGAAATATACATCTCACACAGTAGGAGATGTCCCGCGGGCACAGTAAAGTAGTGGAAGTACAAAAGACGTTTTAACCATCATTAAACAAATATGTACATTTTAAAATTTATAAAAGTATATGCACAGTACAATATATAAAATTAGAGATCCTTTCTTTTATTTGAAGAAGTTCTAGAATTCCTTAAAATAATAAAAAAAGATAATTAACTTTCTGCAATTTTTGTCCATGGCCTGTTTTTAAAATCTCTTATTTTCCAATGAATTATTTCATACTCATTGGAAAATAAAAGATTTTAAGATTTTAAACTGTTATTGTTTGAAATCTGAGTTGATCAAAAAATAGACCAGAGAAAGCTGTAAATTAACTTCTTAATTTATCAATATGATTATTTTTCAGAAGAAAGATATTTTATTATATTCCACAACTTTTCAGTAGAATGCAATAGAAATGTAGGATGAGTTGTTAATGCTGTAATTACAATTTTTTTTATATTTATGACTAAAGAATGCTGTTTTAAGCTAAAATCAGTTTTGTATACTGTATATGTTTTTTTAAGTAAAGTAATTAAACAATTTTATCCAATCAAAAAAGACTGTCTTAAAGAATACAATATTTGATTCACTTGTAATAAGAGAATGATCAAAATGGATGACTGTTTTTTTTTTTAACTAAAAATTTAAGCAAAAATATTAAGTGGAAAAGTTTTCCTCTAAAAAATTATGTAAACTAGTAATGCAGTCTATATTCAGATCTTTGCATGGCAAAATACAATACATAGTTAAAATTAATGTCCACTATTCATAACTTTTTACATTTTTTTTAATAAAGATGAAAAGCATTTCAAAGTATGATGTTTTTAATTTTATATTATTATGCAATGCTTACAAAAATGTATTTGTACAGGTCAAAGAAAGTTTGCTCATATAATTTTTAGAGAATAAAAGTATAAAAATTAAATTATTTATCAATCTAAGCTTTTAAATAGAATAAGCATAATAATATTTAATTCAAATAATATTTTGCACAAATTAAAGCAAAGTAGATTAAAAAAAAATCATAAAAATTGTGTTTGAAATGTACATTCCAAAAACTTAGTATGTGATTTATGATTATATAGAGGATTAGCATTTTTACAAACCTCCAATTTATACTACATATTTTTACAAACTATTGAGTTGGATCTAAAAAGTATCCCATAGAATAAATATTAAGGCATTCTCATTTACGAATTTTTTTGGGGATCCATACATTGTAAAATTGAGAGTCGGTTATATCATACATTGTACTTTAAATATAAATTAAATGACTATTTTATATTATTTTTTATTAAAATGTTGAATATAATAATTTTAGATATTTGCTTATTAAATATATGTATTTTACTAATTGTTAAAATTCTGTATAATTTTTAGTTTTATTTTAATTCAATTATTCTAATTTATATTTATTATTATTATTATTATATATTTGTAATATAAAAAATTTGAATTTCCTAATAATTAAAAACATTTTTATTTGCTTATAAGGTATTAATGTGAAACAAATAAACTATGCATTATTCTATAACATTGTTATAGGATTGATCTATGTAACAAATAAGCTTACATCATTTTATATATAAAAAGTTTAAATATAAAATTTTAATAATCAGTTATATGTTAAAAAATTCACTTTTATAATTATATAAAAATCAAATTATACAAATTCACAAAAAAGTTGTTTAAGCAATTAAAAAAATTAACAGGAAAAATAAAATTCTTGAAATATTTTCTTATATAATAACAATTAATTTTCATTTACACAATCATACTTTTCTATAAATTTTTAAAATTACCGATGTTTTAAATAGTGATATTATATGCTTATTGAAGAAACTAAATGAGAGCTACGATGACTTTAAAAATATTTTAATTTTCAATCAAAAACAAGTGGTTACACTATTTAATCAGTTTCTTATTTCTGTTATTTTTTTTTGTTTATTTATAAAAATTAAATTTTTAAAACTTTCTTTAGCATTTATATAAAATATTGTCAGTTCTAATCTGATAATATTTTGTGTCCTAGATAAAAAAAAAATATGAAAATATACTCCAATTCATCAATCCTTAACAACTAAAAGAATTAAATTAAATATTCAGTAATATAAAACAATATAAATTACAAGTAGTCCTCAAGTTATGACAGTGATATAATCAGTAAATTGTGATTGGTCAATGCAGTTCTATGGGTTTAGTTCCTGACCCAATGGTCTGATATATGGAAAGCATCCATTTTAATGTCTAGTTCTTATAGTGTGTGTTCATTCTGTTTATTAAAACAACATATAGTGTCTTAAGAAACATTAATAGTGAGAAATCCATAATTTTTTGGCATTTACAGCCAATTTGATTTATATCACTTGACTTGGGTTTGATTCAAACCCCATTGTAAGTTAAGGTTTACCTGTATAATGTTTTATACTTTGTATGGTAATTGTTATAATGTTAATTTGATGCATTAATTATAACAAGATTTAATAAACATGATCATAAAGAGATTAATCTAAATTTAAATAAAACAAATTAGTGATTGGATATCATAAAAACATTTCTCAATTAAAATAAACAAAATATATTATTTTAAAAGATCAAAATAGTATTAATATAAAAAATACATATAAGCTTGGTGGCATGGAACTTTAGGTAACTATCTAAATCACTGTCTTATATCTAACTTATCATAAATAATGAATTAATTTAATGATAATATATAAATGAAATAAGTAATATTAAAATAGCTAATATTTCTTTAAAAGTTATTACTTACAGAACTTTATTCTTAAAAAGTTCTATTCAAAATTATCTTTCTTTGCATTAATTAATTTTTAAAATTTAATCATTAAACTTTTTAATTATTCAAAATTATTGAAAGTGCATATCTAATTTATATCAATGCAATATCATACGCAATTACTTACAATATATTAAATATCTTTAAAATTGATAAAAATTATACACATATTTTTGATCAATTAATTCATAATTAATTGAAATGCTAAGTACTTTTGATGCCTGCTGCTGACCATGAAATACAATATATATTTGTATATAAGTCAAGGATTTTTCCCCAGAAAAATTTTTGGAAGAGGAAGGTTGGCTTATACATGGATAAATCAAAATTCAGAAAATTTTCTTTAAGAGCATAAGATTTGCCAACTCAGACATGCTATATTCCTGTTGCATCTTTCACACCAGCCACATGCTCTGCCATATTTATTTTATAATCATCATTTTACAGTCTTTCAATTTTTTTGTTAAAAAATGTTGATATATATGACTGCACATAAATTAATATTTCTGTAAACATTTAAATATTGGATACTGCACAGTTATGATCAAAAATATATGAAATGATCCCATTGAATCCTTTTTTTGCACTAGTAATGCATACTATGGTAGTGAATGGCTAGGCCAAACTTATTTTTAAAAATGACTATTTATTCTTGATTACATTACTAAAAATATGCAAATGTAAATGTTCATATTTAAATATATTCAAAAATATTAAATTTGCAAAGCACTTCATAAATAAGATTGAAAATTATTTTTAATGAATAAACATGGCTAATGCACAAATCATTAGTTAATACTAAATGAAAATATCAGCAATCTTTGATGTTTCTGATCAGCAATTTGTGCATTTTCAGATGATTCTAATCATTTAGAAAATATGGAATGATTATTTTTCAGCTGATTTCAGATATCAGATTTGCACTTCCAACAAATGCATGTCAATCAACTTTTCACTCCCGTCAACTGAAGAAAATTTTCCAATTGCATGTTTTGATTGATTTTTATTATTATATAAACTTTGTTAAATATTTTTGTTGAGATTCAGAAATGTTGTTAAAAATTTTTAATATTTTCTGCTGAACATACATTTCAATTAAATAGTATTAGAGAGAAAAGTGACTGGATGCATACAATTGCACTTTGCTTGCCATCCAGTCTTTTCTTTTCTTCATATTGCATAGCATCACTATGTTTCAATGTTTTAAGCCTGGATTTTCCGAAGTGGCCATATTTATTCAAATAGTGAACAATATTGGGAAATTTTTAAAATTATACCCAAAATTATTGATTTCTTTCAATGAATATCATATTGTTCAACATTTGAAAGTTAGGGATCAATTCATATGAGTTTCACATTTTTGCCAATTTTGAAATTCTGAAGTTGAGGATAGGTTGCTTATACATGAATACATGCAGTATTTAAGTGCAGTTAATTTATCATATATGAATTGTGCTCATCATCATCAGCATTTATATTTTCATCCACTGCTGGATACATCACTCCATCATGGAAACATTTTGAATGATTGTAGACCATTATCTCCCACACTGGTTTAATGCAGGTTGGAAAGGGGAAGCAGTGATACTTAATCTTTTATTCTATAACTTTAATTATTATAGCCATCTTTTTATTATTAATTTTACTGTATTATCTCTATAATCATGATTTTATAATTAATTTGTATTAATTTTAGCTTATATTAGAAATTATTATTATTATTATTTAAGATTATTACACTTAAGTTTTTATATTCTCTTAACAGTTAGTAATTGAAATAAGAGAATAGTAAGTTTAAACACTTGATTTACACACTAAGCTGCTAATGCCCTCATGAATTAAACTATCTTATTTTAAGTCATCACAAAACATCTTCAAAAATTGTATATAATCCTTGAATAATTATAGAAATAATAAATAAGTTATGCTCCTTGCTTTAATGCCTAGTGCCATCTAGTGACAAAATAAATGAAAATTTTTTTGAAATTATTCATCTATTCCAAAATATTAGTAAAAATACATTTAGTTTTATATATATTTTATACAAATTAATCCGATATCCCTCCTTTTGTCTTATTTGCTCATGATCTTCAAAGATATGATAAAATTAAAATATATGGAAATTTAAAGTGTTTTTTTTAATCTGCCAGTAATTATTGCTTAATTCATATTTATTAATATTTTATTAATAATACAGTGGGTGATCGGTTAATGAACAGTTCGGATAACGAACACTTTTTTGAAAGATTTTTATGTTCGGTTAACGAACACATGTTCGGTTAACGAACTCTTCACAGAACAAACTGTGGGATCAGCAGACTGACCGAATGACAGATCAGCCAGATGGCTGTGTGACCGCGGACTGACCGAATGACAGATCAGCCGGATGGCTGCGTGGTAAAATTGTGCTTACCATTCTGGAGGATCCAGGGGTCCAACTCCTCCAATTTTTAGGATCTGGGTCCAACCATTAAAACTCATCCTTCAATCTTCTGGTTGACCCCATCATGGGTGTTGGTCAGCCTGTGTTATGGCTGCTCTATAAGTGGCCACCGCCAGATAAAAATATTCCATGAGGATAGCTCAGCTTAACTAATCTAACGGAATGATGGGCTTAGGCCTTGCGTGCTCGTGGACTTGGGTAAGGATGGAAGAAAAAGTAGTTTTCTAACGTCGGTGGACTTATGGGTAAGGATGGGAGAACAGTAATTTTTCCCATTAAAATGAACTCAGAGACAACGTAAAACAAATCAAAGATTTATTAAATAAGTTAGAGAGAGATTTTACAATTTTTTGGTCTTAGAATGGCACCCATACCAGATTGGAGAGATTTTACAATTTTTTGGTCTTAGAATGGCACTCATACCAGGTTAATTTTACAATTTTTTGGTCTTAGAATGGCACCCATACCAGGTTGATTATTAAAACAAATCAAAGATTTATTAAAGAAGGTAAGAGAGAGATTTTAGACTTTTGGTGTTAGAATGGCATCCATACCAGGTTAAGGTCAATAGGCTTGGTTTTGGTGTTAGAATGGCACCCATACCAGGTTAAGGTCAACAGGCTTGAAGATCTCTATCATGACGACTTATGTCCAAAATTTAAGATTTTTGAAGTTCATAATATAAAACTAATCAAATGAAAAAATATATATAGTCACCACTGAAAATCTGAATATTTCAAGCGCAACAGAAAAATAATAAAAAAATTTTAAACTGAAATTGTAACAATTAGCCCCGGTCTTCCCTATACTTATCGATAATAATTCTTCCTATAGATGGCACTACCGAATGGTAGGCCTATATATTAATCACGAAAATCGAAATATTTCAGCCTAAAAACAACAAAAATTTTAGCAAAGCAGTTAACGTGCATCAACGTCTCCAATTCAGTTCCTAATGGCATAATCGTAGTTTAGAAATAGATTATGAGTTAGCTACTAGATTGCTAGCTAGATTATTACGGAGATACAGTGGTACCGAGTTTGACCGCCTATCCGGTTTTGCCCCACCTTCCCTTATTACTTTTAAAGCGATTTTTGCATAATTTCCAAAATATAGTTCATGAATTTGTTAAATATCATGAAATTTCCCACTTTTTGTTTTAATTAATTAATTTAATTATAGGGTTACTATTATTTCACTATTTTAACAGCCTCTTTAGTACTCATTTACTTTTAACTTTTATTATCTCTAGCCGTTTCAGTACGTTTTCAACGTCGTCTTCCAATCTCTCCTCACCAAATCTGCGTCTCTCTTCAAAGGAGATGCTTCTATGTTTAGAGACAAATCGATAGCTCTGATATGATTTTTGTGGTAATAGTTGCTACACCATCCCAAATCATCACATGGAATTATCTTTATTGGCACTTATACATCATGTTCAGTTCATTTATCATTAATTCATGTTTTCTCATTTTTTCATTTTCAACTGTTAACAACAAATCTTTATTTCTGATTTCAATCTCAATAAGCCATATCATCTTTCTTTTTTTGCCATATACAAAAATCGAGCCTATCATGTTCAAGTTTATAAAAATAATCTTTATTCGGATGTCAACTCTGATTTCCGCACCTTCGTTTGTGATTATTTCTTGAACCAGGTGAGTTCTTATTTTCTTTGGCTGCTTAAAACCGAACTTATTATGTAAATGAAGATGAATGCAACAAACGACTTTATTACTCGATGAGAATGCATTATTTATTAAATTTGCTATTCTATACTGGCGATTATGCACAATGTCCGGTAAATTTGATTAAGTAAGTACGATTTATCATATTTACTACTACGAATTAGCGAATGTGCATAATCGCCGGTAAATGTAATTAATTCGCAGTATATGAAACAATTTTGTTGAATTTACCGAAATCGTTGGTGATTACGCATAATAACAGGCAATTACGTATAATCACCGGATTAAGCCTTTTACCGAACATATATACTATATATATATATAATTGGGGTTTTAATTTATTAAAATTTTTCACATATTTATAAGGGGGATGTTTTTGTTTTTAGTTACTATTTTATTATACAGGGTGGAAGAAAAGTCTGTTCCCCTCCAAATAACTTGATAACTATCATAGATCTCAAAAATCTATTAATGCCAACAAATAGCAAGTCATGGGTGGACTACCTGACCTTTAAATGAACTGATTATGCAAATCCTAACTCAAACCGTAACAGATAGGAAAAAGTTTCTAATTACAAACTTTTTCAGCATTGAATTCTGAACATTTTAAAATTAACTGCATATAAAAAAGTTTTTGTTTCATTTTTAGGTGAACTATTTATCTAACTTTGATGAAGTTTTTAAAAATGTTCAGAATTGAATGCTGACAAGTTTGTAATTGGAAATTTTCCCTATCTGTTAAGGTTTATGAGATAAAATTTGCAAATCTACTCATTTGAAGGTCACTATTAGGTAGCCCACCCAAGATTTCCTATTTGTTGACATAAACTATTTTTATAGTTTTCAAAAATCTGTTATCAAATTATTTGGAGGGGTACAAACTTTTTCTTCCACCCTGTATATTGTATATAATTTTACTTACATTACTTTTATAATGTTTTTATTGTTTTGCCTCGTGTTAAAGGATTTTATTTGATTTCTGCATAATTATATTAGTATTTATACTCACCTGATCCAGATGTCACCGATGCAATACACTTGCAAAATACAGAGGCGATTAGTTACATTTTGTAAAATTTATACTTACCGTATAGTTTTTGTGAGGTTTTGTAAGTTAATTTTGTATTTTTATTATTCTTTGTCAGTAATGTTTTTAGTTATTTTATGTGGTTAGTAATTAGTTAAATTTTTGTCTTTATACTACCTTATTGAATAGGACGATTTTAGAATTTTTATTCTACAAATAAAAATTGAATTTGAAGTATATTTTATATATTTTTTAATATCTTGTTTTAAATTTGTAAATAAAATATTTATTTTTATGTAGTGGAAAAGCTTGAATAGCTTAAGCATTTGTAATTGATAACGAACATTTTCTTGGAACGGATTATGTTCGTTAACCGATCACCCACTGTATAAAATTTATAGAATTTTGACAAAAAAATTTGAATTCATTTTATCTTTTCTTTTTGTTATCTTAGAGGTTTTAATAAATTTTTATCAGAATTTTTAAAATTACGTTAGTTTTATGAACATGAATAATTTCTAAAATCAAACAAAATACTTAGGAAATGATAACAATGTCTGGATTGCAGAGCCGGAGTAGGGAATCGGGGAGTTGGAGGTTTTTGCGTGGAGTCACAGTTGGAATTTTAAATTGCCCAGAGTCGGACCTTACAGATTTTAGGGAGTCAGAGTTGAACTTTTTTAAAAGGTGAAGTCTCAGTTGGATCATTTTCCATAATTCATTGATTCTGCAACCCTTACCCCCATATTCAGCAACCAAGTGTCAATTCGCAGATCGTATAAATCAGGATCGAATTGTGAACTCTGATTATTTTTCTTTCGTATTCACCATTTTTTGAAGCCGGATTATTCGATCGGCTGTTTAACTCTTGCCGCTTTGTAAGAATAGCTTCGATTTGTTGATTTATATCACGTGATTTTATGCGCGTGTATTTTATGCGCAAATATTGTATTTTTGCACGTGTTTTTCAACATGGAGGTCGACTCCTTCTTGGAGAATTAATCCGTCGATAAGGACGAGTTGAATTACCACTCACAGTTGGAGATTAACTCTCGAAATTTGTTGTGGTGAATACGAAAAATGGGAGTGATCTTGGATCCGAGTATTAATTCACTGTGGTGAATACGGCCGTGAGTTGCAGAGTCAGAGATTTTCGGGTGGAGTCAGAGTCGGATTTTTAAACTGCCCAGAATCAGGAGTTGGAGTGTGATCTTACAAATTTTAGGGAGTTGGAGTAGGATTTTTTTTTAAAGGTGGAGTCAGAGTCGGATCATTTGCCATCCGACTCTGCAACCCTGCTGCACATATTTAATATTTCAGAGAAAAAGTTGGAAATGAGCCACATCTATCAATATCTATAGCTCATGAAATTAATAAAAAAAATTCAAACCAAATAATTTCTATAGCCAATGCATTATTACTAAGTTTCCTCATACTTTTATAGTTAAACTGCTAAGAAAATCAAATTTAAGAATTTCATAAAACCAACTAAATTCTTTTTGTTATAACTATCTAATTTTAATAGTTTTTCATTACTGGTCAAATTAGTTGTGTAGAAATTTTATGGTTTTTAATCCAGATAACCTGGGATCTAATCCAAAGCCCATGCTTCAAAAAATTTTATTGATAGTCTAGACTAAATATTAATTCTTTTATTGTAAAGTCCTGCCAACTCTACCACAAATGCAAACAGATCCTAAACTGATCTAGAATGAACTCTATCACAAGGGGAAGTCCCCAAAATTTTTCGATACACTTCCATTACAAGACAAGGGTTGCATTCAAAAATTTTGATCATAATTTGAATCATCATAACTTGAAACAATTCTTTATAGATATAGTACAAATGGAGGTTAAATATTATAAATTGTTATAATATTAATTCCTCAATTAAGTCAATGTTTAAATTTTCCTTATTTGTAAAAATATATTTATGGCTCTCGAATAATTTTTAAATTGTTGTGAGGGGCAAGTTTGGCTCTTTGGTCTCAAAAGTTTGCCGACCCCTGGTCTAGACTAAATATTAATTCTTTTATTGTAAAGTCCTGCCAACTCTACCACAAATGCAAACAGATCCTAAACTGATCTGGAATGAACTCTATCACAAGGAGAAGTCCCCAAAATTTTTCAATACACTTCCATTACAAGACAAGGGTTGCATTCAAAAATTTTGATCATAATTTGAATCATCATAACTTGAAAATTCTTTATAGATATAATACAAGTAGTACAAATGGAGGTTATGTTGCCCAATCATCAAACTCAGAATATTCAATATGCTTCTAAATAGTAGTAGTATGCAGTGATATTGAATAAATGTTGTTGGTTCTTTAAAACAAGGAAAATATGTTTTTCATGCAGTTCAGGAATATGTAGGTAAAAAATAAAGTATCATGTGAAAACGTATATCATTTTTATGCTCAGAAATTCTTTGGTTGATTTTCCTAAATATTTAACTGCTTATACTCTTATACAAATATAATCACACTTTAATGCACTATTAGCAGTAGAGACATCTTATATAAGATGTCTCTACTGCTAACAGTGCATTAAAGTGTGATTATATTCTTTGGTTGAGAGTTCTCAATGTGACGCCAATATACTTAGAGCATTCACCCTCTCTCTTTCACTTTCGTTACTGGGATTTCACACTCTCCTGTCCTTTCCGTTTCCATCAAGGGTTGTTTTTCATTCCTTAGTCTATTATAAATATTTGGGAGTCTCCTACTTATCAGTTTTTTGTCTTGATCTTTCTGTATCTTTTTAACGAAACTATACTTATTTAAACATTTTTTTTTGAGTCATTAGAATAAAAAATATAGGAATTTTTTCTTTTAAACTAGATTGAAAAGTTATCTCCATGCTAAATTTGAAGTTTATGTATCCAGCATTTAGGGATGAGAATTTCTATTATTCTTGATAACTATATATATATATAGTTGTGTATACATATATAACTGAAATAATAATGCTTTCTTATATATATAAGAAAACATTATTATTTCAGTTTGATTATGTTGTGTATACATATATAACTGAAATAATAATGCTTTCTTATATATATAAGAAAATGTTTTCTTATATATATAAGAAAACATTATTATTTCAGTTTGGAATTTTTTGATTTAACATTATTGATAAAAAGTATATAGATTTATATATAGAAATAAAATATTAATGACTATGGATAAAATGGGCACAGTACCAACTGTCTTATCACTATTATTTCCAGAATATTGTACCACCAGTCTATAAATTCTATATTTATAATTAAAATAAAAAAAAAAAAAATCACTAACAGAGTTATAGACACCAATAATATCAAAGACAATATAATCAGAAAATTTCTAAATACAAGCATCATACAACCAGCACTTTCCATTAATAACAATACTTTTTCATCATCTTTGATGCTGGCTTGTTCTGTATAATAGCTTTATATAGACATTTTCCAAGCTTAATAATAATAATAATATTAATAGTAATAGTAATATTGCTTAGTTACAAATTAACATTGTTTGAACAACAAGAAAAGCTATAATCATGTATTCAATTGAAAATCATATATAACTTATTTGCTGCTAATTGATCTCAGACTGCAATCAAACTTGCTTCTTTTAAAGAAATGTCAAATATTTTTGATGCATCTAAGAAAATGAGAATCATATGGCAGATTCTCACAGTAAGCAATCATTTGCCAAGATAACTTTCTCCATTTAATAGCTAAAGTTAGAATTTACGGTAAAAATTTCATTTTACCAGTGAAATTTAATTTAACTGTTTTCATTTAAAGTTAACTTTTAAATTTTAATTTTAGGATACTATGTTTTTTATAAAACACTTTCTCAGAAAACTATTAAATATCATATATTCCTGTATGACTACATATCCTAATTTCGGAATATGAAAATCGGTAAAATGTGAAATCTCTATAATTGACACCAGGGCCACATTTATACTTTTGGAAGTCCTAGGTGCAACATAATTATGAGGCCCCAAAATAACAACTCTATTTCAATTTCAATTATGAATTTAATATTTAAAAACAAGTACTTTATTTTGCAATTATAACTGGGCTGTTTTTTAATATTGTTGTTTGTGAGGAATAAGATTTTAAAATGTGACCCCATAGAGTGAGGCCTCAGCTTACGCCTTATGGTAAATGTGACCCTGATTGACACCCAACTTTTAATTATTAAAATAATATATTTATTTAAATAAATCAATAATTTTTATTATATTTTAAAAATTTTCCAAATCCTATTCAATATTGGAATAAATAAGACCACTTTAGACTAAATGTTACACTTACAGCATTAAAACACAGATAAATAGAATGACACGATCATATCCCGTCGCATCTACTCGCGTTTCTCTATAATACAATTTTATTGAAATGTTTGTTCAGTAGAAAATATCACAGAAATATTAACAATTTGGTACAATTGTCGCCTTACCGAAGCATGGCGAATGCAGTACAGATCGAAAGGGAGGCTGAAACATACGCACGGCGATAGTGGTACACATCGAAAGGGGGGCCGAAACATGCAAAATCGGCGAAAGTGGTACATATCGAAAGATGGCCGAAACATGCAAAACATCACCTAGTGAACCAAGGGTCAAAGATCAAACATTTACGAGATATAGACCCGCAAAGTGCCATTTGTTCAAATAGCACATGCGGTTTGACATTGTGCTCGGCCTCACTGTGGTCTGAGATGTGATGCATCTTGTTCCCATGCTCAACTACCTATGCCATCTAGATGCTTCTATATCTCGTAAACATCTGACCTTTGACTCCTTGTCCACTAGGGATTTTTTGCATGTTTTGGCCCCCCTTTCAATGTGTATCACTTTTGCCGTGCTTTGGTAAGGCGACAATAGTGGTACAATTGTCCCCTTATCGAAGCATGGCGAATGTGGTGCATATCGAGGGGGCCGAAACACACAAAATCCATAATGAACCAAGGGTCAAAAGTCAAACGTTTATGAGATACAAAGGCATCTAGGCGGCATAGGTAGTGGAGCACAGGAACAGGACGCATCGCCTAGCAGATCGAAGCGATGCCAGGCACAACACCAAAAGGCACAACGCGAAACCACATGCGCCATTTGCAATAAACGGAACTTTGTGGGTCTCCTCGTCCACATACGCCATTTGCAATAAACAGAACTTTGCAGGTCTATATCTCAAACGTTTGATCTTTGATCCTTGGTTCACTAGGGATTTTTTGCGTGTTTCGCCATGCTTCGGTAAGGCAACAATTGTACCATAGTCATATATATCACATTATTTTTTTTAATAAAAAACTCGAAAGAATCAATATGACGATGATCTTCATTAGGAATAAATATGGTGGAGCACAACGAGAACGGAAACGACTAAGCCGGTGAATATTCAATTTCGAAGAAAGTTTTCCGATTTTTGATTGATCCATGTATAAACCCGCCCGCCTTCTTCAAAAATTCTTTTTTTTTGGGAAAATATCTTCAATTTATACAGATCCATGTATAAACCCGCCCGCCTTCTTCAAAAATTCTTTTTTTTTGGGAAAATATCTTCGATTTATACCCAAGTGTATACTGTATATAAATAAAATATCTGAAAAATAATAACTTCTAGAAGTGATATTTATGATCAATTATACTTAAGTATCAATATTATCTCTTTTTTCAACGACAGAATTCATATCCCTAAATTTTTCAGTGCATGTTGGCAAACAGGAACAGATAAAAAAAATTATTTAAACATCTATTTATTGCTAATAATTTACATTAAACATTTAAAACATTAAATTATAAAAATTTTGGTTACATTGAAATTTTTAACAACTACAAAGTTTTTTAAACTGTATGATTTCTTTCAAAAATTCACATTTGCAAAATGCATTTTGTAATGCAATTTTGCAAAATATCTGAAGTTTATTTTATATGTGCAGTCAAACCTCAGTTCACGAACTTAATTCGTTCCTGAAGGTCATTCATAAACCTTCCCCATTGAAAATAATGTAAAATGAATTAATCTGTTCCTGGACTCTAAATGATTGCTTATTTAAATTTTCACAAAAGTACTTTGTACACAAGTTCTTAACAATAAGTCAATGGAAACCATTATATTTATCACAAGAAAGAAACACAAATAGATCAAATACAGGCAAAAACTTAATTTAGTTTTACCATACTGTATGGAAGAGAGTTGATGGTATAAGTGGAAGTTGGTAAGGAAGTGAAATATTTGGAAGGGGATTGTTTTTTCTTTTTTCTGACTCTTGGCTCTACTCGACTCTGCTTCAGACCCCCTGGGACTCTGTCTCACTAAAAAGTTATCCAGTGTGATTTGTTTCCGTTTTAAAATGTTTCTAAAGTGACACATGGCATTATCATTGAAAATGTTTATGTTGATGGCTTGTTTATTCATAACTCGAGACACAGTATGTCATCTGAAATGCTTTGTATTGAGAAAATTTGTTCATAAACCTAGATTTAACTGTATATTAAATATAAAATATTTATATTTATCATATAAATCAAATTATATATCAAATTTAATATAATTAATTTTTTTTATTTTTTTTTTTATAAATAATATATTAATTTATTAATAAAAATTTAAAAATATAAATAAAAAAATTTATATTAATTTTTTTTATTTAATGTCATTTTTAATATATCAAAATTAAATATTGATAGATTAAAAATGTGATTTCAAAAATGTGAATGTTTATATTTTTATCTTCTAATTCTAGATTAGATCTCAAAACATTGATGTGAAAAACATTGTGATTAGAACTATGTAATATCTGAAGAAATAAATTTATCAGTTTTTTATATTATGTAATATCAAGAGGCAAGGAGTGATTCTAAGGCAAGTAGTCATTATTTATCTTTTATTAAAAAATTAAAACCAAAATTTGACTCACTGAAACTTTTACTCTATATTATTATAAACTTGACATTTATATTTTAAAAAATATTCAAATAGAATATCATAGAATATAAATAGAATGCAAAGCTTCAAATCCAATAAATAAAAATAACTAGGGAATTTTCAAAATAATAAAATTTCTCTTTTCCCTTCACACATGCCTTTACAGACTACACTATTCTGGGATTTTAATGACATTTGGAATACAGATATTCCTTATTTTATGAAAGGTCTTTGAAAATTAATCATTAAGTGAAAATTCATAAAATGTCAAAATTTCCATTAATTTCAATGTAAAAATTTGATTAATTTTCAGTTCCAAAAATTATCATCAGTTTAACTATAACTATGAAAATGCACACAAAAACAAGCACTATACAGGATAAAATACTTTAACAGCAGAAGCATTTTCGACCCTGTACTATGAAAATGCACACAAAAACAAGCACTATACAGGATAAAATACTTTAATAGCAGAAGCATTTTCGACCCTCTCTGTAGGTCAACCACAATTATACATAATATACAGAAGGCTGTATATTATGTGTAGCTGAGGTTGGTCCACAGAGAGGTCGAAAACGTTTCTGCTATTAAAGTATTTTATCCTGTATAGTGCTTGTTTTTGTGTGCATTTTTTGTGTGTAACAGAATGTCATTTAAAAACTTTAATTCCGAAAATATTAAAAATAAATGCAATAATATATACAGTAATGTAATTCAGTAGTTTTGCAATTAGTTATAGTAAATTTGGCCTGTTCTTTGTTTTTGAATTTTCAAACAATTTGTAAAGTCAACAATTGGAATATGGTGGTCCATATGCAAAACAAAGATTTTTCATAGATCATACAAAAAACAATCTATTTCAGTAAATTAAATACACTTTATTATAAAATGCTAACTGTGGATTTTGATAAAAACTTTTAAGGATCTATATAAGTCTTCTCTAATAAAACTCCTTTCTTGAACTTTTCTTATGTGTTTACAGATTTAGAATTCCTGTTTGATTTCCTGATGCTTACCTCTTCATCCAACTCATTAGTTACTATTTAACCTTCACCAGTCTCTGATGGACAACTCTCTTTTGCATTGAGTGCTTCCTTTGAAACTGTCTTGAGATTGTGTCCTCTTCTGGGATCATCTGGAGATCTTCAGGATTGTTCAATCTTCCCCTCCAGTAGAATCAGGTATTTTTGCTTATTCAAGAGAACTGTTTCTTGTTTTCAGGGACTTCTGGACTTATTGTGCTTGTCTCCTATTGCATTTAAGGTTATTTTTCTTCAATGTTTTTTATGTTTACTATGTTCAATGTTGTGTGTTCTGTGGATCTTAAGTTCTAGTTCAGAACAAAGGAGATTTTTTATTATTTGTAATTCTCAACTGTTATGCTTTCCTTTATTGTGTAATTGTTATTTCTGTGTATTTGTCCTATTTACATCGATGTATCTATTTTGTTCAAAGTGCTGATAAAAGATGCTCCTGAATTTCCAGTGACCTTTGTTACTCCCCTCCCACATCCTAAAATAATCTCTCTTATAGAAGGACCTTTTCTTTTCTTGTACTTTCCTATATTCTTCTCATTTTATCCTTCATTCTTCAAAAAGGTATATAACTTAAATTAACCTATAAGTAGAATATAATTTATTTTTTTCAATAAATTATATCCTTCTTATAGACTAGTGGTCTCCAAACTTTTTTGACTGCGTACCCCTAAGACTGAAAAAATAAATGGCGCTTACCCCTAACTGATTGAGCAGATATCTATTGTAATTAGTGTTTTAAAGAGGAAATAAGGCCTTATGTAATAGCCAAAAAAGCTATAATTGCATATTATTTTTATTATAAACATAGATGCATATTTATTTTTCTTATTAAAATTTAATGAGAAGAATGGGCTTGCATTTGTTTAATAATTTCTGAAAATGCTGGTTTGATGTCATCTGATACTGCGATACGAAGGTCTGGTTCCAAGTTTAATTTATTTCAATACTTATTTTTAATACTCAGTGATCTAGCAGCTTGTAGAGTCTACAAACAATATATAAAAATTGTTTTCACTGTACCCCTAGGTATTGTCTCGCATACCCCCTGGTGTACGTGTACCCCACTTTGGAGACCACTATTATAGACGAATATCATCAATATACAGCTAACAAATTTTCATCAGTTCACAACTGATAAAAGCTTGTTAGCTGTACATTGATGAAACTGATACTGATGAAATCATATACTATAAAAAAAAAAAAAAAAACCTTTAAAAAAATGCATTTGGGCAAAATTCTCTAAATCCACATTTAATATTTCAGATAAAAATTGATATGATCCATATTCTGTATCTCATGAAAGTGATTTAAAAAAATCAGATAGTTTCTGCAGCAAATTTAACATTATAGAGCAATCATTTTTTGTTCCTCATAATATTAATTGAAGCAAACCAAATTTTAGCAATCAATGCAAATAAAGGCAGCTAAAATTTTATATACCATAATAGCTGCATTTGATTTTTATAAAGTTTTTATTTTCAGGCAAACTGATTATCTAGAAATGTTTTGCTTTTATCCAGTTTGGGATTTAATCTATTTCCCCATATCTCAAAAAATTTTCTTGAGGAAATCCAGCCCAGTTTGTTAATCCTTATAATCTGCATTAAATATTTTTTTTTCAATATTTTGATATTTTGATGCATTAATACTAGCAACATGATGTTCCATTTAATACTAGTATGATGCCATAAAACCTACATAATGATAGCAGAATAAAATATTTTCTTACATAAATAAAAGTATGTAAATTTCAGTTAAAAACACATTAATAACAAACTATACAAAAAAGAACTATAATACATAATTTCTGAACACAAAAATATAGCAATATTAACACCAGAAATGTGGCACTTTTATTATATTTACATATAAATTAATGAATTATGTAATTAGCTTGGCAATATTATCTTACTTCCCATTTTAATTATTATAGAAAACAATACAAAACTAGTCATATTTTAGAGATTTTATTTAGCAGTTTCAATCGCAGGATCTTGAATGTGTTCTGAGCTTATGACAGATTGCATTTAAAAAATTTCAGTCATAATTTAAATCAGCTGTAAAACAGAACAAAATTTCCATAGGCACAATGATAAAAATGGAGGTTACATTTCCCAATCAGAGAATATACAATATGCTTTTAAAAAGGAATAGCATTGTAAGTTAGGGATCTCCTATACTGAGAGAGATTTCTGTGGTTTTAGGTAATTCCAGAATTAAGTGACTTCTAATAATAGGATTACTCTGGGATTATTTTATAACATTCAACACAGCATATAAATGTTTATTTATTTATTCAGTTATATTACAGATATCAATATTACTAAAATTAAAAATTAACTGCCCTTAATTTTTTCTTTGTTTTCATTAATAAATGCTAGAAAAATGTTTTATAAATTATATAATAAAGAAATATTAAATAATTTTGAAAAGAAATTAGAATATTCTTTAAAACAAGCAAATTGTGTATTTTGTACCTACCAGAATTTTATATGAATAAAACTAAAGAAAATACAATGTAAAAACAAAGATCGAATGTTTATGTTATTTTCCTAAGTTCAAGTTTGTAGTGTTGGTTACATTATAAAACAGTTCTTTACCACCTTGAAGGATCCAGGTTCAATTCCAGATCTTACATATCATTTTTCAGGAAGGATCCAGGCCCAGTCAGGCTTATTAAATTCCATCCAACAACATTCTGAATGATCAAACCATAGATGTTGGACAGTCTGTGGGGGAATCTAACGTGGCCATTGCCAAAACTATCATGGCTTTCATGGCTTAATTCAAACTAGCTTAAACAAGTTTCTAATAAATATAAGCAATTATTTTTTAACACCATTTCCTAATCATTGGCCAATACTATGGGCCGACTGTTTAAACGAAGTTTCTGTTGTTCACAGTTTATGGCAAAAACTGGGTCTAGATGGTGTTGAGATAAATCGCGGATTTACAAGCATTGCAAAGACGTTGACTATCCTGAGTCTAATAGAACGGCAGCTAAACCTCGGCTGTTACTACAGTTCCTATGCATCCCCCATTGTTTGAACATTTTCAGCCAATCAGTATCTCTGGCTCTATCGACGACATCAGTAAAATGGCAGAAGTGCAAAGTGAAGAAATGAAAAATGTTTTAAGTGTAACTTTAAACATTTAATATGTTCTTTAAATTATATTTCATACAATAATAACCTGATGATAACTCAAACAAATATGGAAAATTCTACAAACTCTGAAAATTTTACCCATGTGAAAGAAGTGGCATAGATTCTTAACCTAGCTAGTGGCTGGTCTAGAAATATATTTTAGCAACTGGTTTTCTAGCCCTCATCTGGCCCATGTCTGTTAAGATGCTTCGTTTATGCAATGCAAATTTTATAAAACCGTGGTTCCAATCGCGGCCGAGGTCTAAAACACTTTTAAGCAATTGGCAGTCCTATATAATGGTATTCATTTCAGGCATAACTACAAACTGCCCACATCTGTAGCACAGTTAACAAGACTTTACAGTAAGTGAATTGATGGCTGACAAGATTCATCAAAAATTTTTCAGAAACATGAAATCCAAATTCCATGCTTCCACGCACTTAGGATGACATGGAATGGATCAAGTCTGAACATCTAAAAAAAATCTGAGTTTGAGACCCAAAATTAAATAAATACAAATACTACATGGTGGAAATCAGCACACTTCCATCCTGGAATCAGCCATTCAGTCGATTGCCTGCCATTATTGCAAATCATCGATGGCTGATGTCATAAGAATATATTTCTGTCATAAATAATCATCATTGTAAGTCAGGAACCTCCTGTATTGGAATCTCAGAATTTTACATTAGTTTAGGCAATCCCGAAATTAAGTGATTTCTAATCCAAGGATTTTGGATCCTGGGATTATTTTATAACATTTAACACAATATACAAATATCTATTAATTTATTTATTATATTACAGACATTAACATTATTTAAATTAAAAAAATTAATTGCCTTTAGTCTTTTGATGTTTTCATTAAAAAACATTTTTCTTATATTTATTAAATTATATGATATGGAAATATCAAATAATTTTGATCAGAAATATCAAAACAGCCAAGTCTCTATCTTACATTGCAATCCCCAATATTGTGATTCATCAATTTATCATATTTTTTATAATTAACAGCATAATTTATTTATAAAAAAACTTTCAAAAATTTCAATATGCATTTTATAACAGGAAAAGATGAATTTCCTTTCTATGTAATTTTAGCAATGAATAAATCATGAAAATTTTATGTTGCAAGTTATTTATAAAATATCTGTAATCAATGAGAAAAATTTTTTGATATTCATAGTAGTAATAATATAGTTTTTATAAATAATAATTTTAAGCTAAAATTGTATTTTATAATATATAAAGCCTCAAGTGGTCCTGCAGTAAATGAAATGAACGATAGACAGCAATTAACATGAATATTGAGGGGGCTCCACTTTAAGCATTCATATCAGTTGCACTTCCAATTGTTTATACTAAGGATGGGCAACCTCTGGCCCACGTGACAGCAATTAACATGAATATTGAGGGGGCTCCACTTTAAGCATTCATATCAGTTGCACTACCAATTGTTTATACTAGGGATGGGCAACCTCTGGCCCACGTGCCACATTATTATATCTAATACAAACGCTATATATACTTACATATCTGTACCTTCTCTTTTTTAAATAAATACTATTATCATCAATTGTTTTTGTTTTGGCCCATGGCCCACCATAAATTTTTCTATACAGCCCCTAAAAAAAAAAAAAAAAAAAGGTTGCCCACCCCTGGTTTATACTTTACAACAATACTTGTTTTATAAGAAAATAAAATTTGAAAAAATTTAAGTAAAGAAAAATAAATAAAATAAAGTTTGTTATTTATTAAGAAAATTTTACTATATTATTCTACATAGGAATTATGATAGTAGTTAAATTATGTAGAATACATAATTATAAAAAAAATATTTATGGCAGTAGAGAAACATTTTGGGCTGCACTGGACACTGCAAGAAACAATATGTTTGACATGTCTGACTTCAATTGTTTATGAATTACTGATCATTTTAAATTTATAATAAAAGGATTTATATCAATTTATGTATTATAGAGTATTCACTTAATAGTATATTGCTTCATCTGAAAGATTTAAAATTTATAAATATATGTATATATTGTAGGTCCCTACTTATGCAGTTTCAAAGATATGCAGATGTGGAAGTCTTAATTTTTGTTGAATTTCCATAAAACATGAATAAAAAATTCATTAAACAATTTACTTTTTTGTAAAAATATTACTTATGGCCTTAAATTTTCTTATCTATGCTTAAAGTTAGCTCATAAATTTCATTTAGCTATTCTATTTACTAATATTTCCATTCATATACAGGTAGTCCTTGATGTTAGTCATGCTCAAAATTTATGATTTCTCACTACTAATGTTTACTAGGACACTAAACTATACAATTATCTTAATAAACATTATGAATATAAACTATAAGAACCAAACACAGATTTTTTTCTGTATATTAGATCATTGCTCAGGGCCTTGAACTCTCATGAATTGCAATGAAATTTCACAGAATTTATCAATAACATTGCTGTCATAATCATGAATGATCATAAGTCAAGGTAATCATAAATTGAGGACTACCTACATATCAAATTTAAGTATTATTTGACTTGCATAATTCTTAACAATTGATTTATATGGAAATTTTTAGGATTAATTAACTGCATAAGTTAGAAACCTGCTGTATTATAAATAATCTAAAAAAATAAGTTTGAATTTATTATTTTAAAAATATTCCATGTGAAATTATAATGAAAAAATGAAACTATTAAACTTTGAATCTATTGGTGTTATATTCCTCAAATATAAAATGATTACACTATATATATTTTTCAAAACTTAGTAATATTAAAGGAGAAAAAGCAGTAACAAACAATAGCACTTATCACAGTTGAGATTTATCTTAAGTTTTTTTATTAGTTGAATATCTATGGCTAACGTTTTTGGTAATCCTACCATCTTCAGGCCAAATTGTTCTAAAAATAATTCAAACAATCTAACGGTACTTTGTGATTCTGTACATGAACCATTAGAATGTTCGAATCATTTTTAGAACAACTTGGCAGCCTGAAGATGGTAGGATTACCAAAAACGTTAGCCATAGATATTCAACTAATAAGAAAACTTAAGATAAACCTCAACTGCGGTAAGTGCTATTGTTTGTCAGTAATGATTACACTATTGTTAACATATTCTTTCATTACTTTTGATCAGAAGAGAAGTTATAAATATCTTGTACTTCTTGTTATATAAAATATTCATTAGTTACTATTAAATTTTAACAGTTATGTAATATACAGTATACTTACTAAATTAAATTTACAATAATTTTCCTGTTTAATAAACTAGACCAGGGTTTCCAACCTTTTTGATCCCCACCTCCTTGGCTTTTAATAAATTATCTAGTTCCCCTATGCATATACACGAGATCATGTGCATGCAAAGGTGGTACAGATGCTGTGGAAGCAAGCCTGAAGAGGGTGCTGATCTGCAGTTTCACTACCTATCTTGAATTTTAACTGGGCATTTTGAATTATTTTTAAGTTGCATAGACTTTTTTTATAGCAAGAAAAAAGTCTATGCAACTTCACTGGAATAGCCCAGAATTGTTAATAGGATAACTGTTTTTGGAATATATTAATAGCATAATATACTTATTTACCTGCTATTCTCCAAACCCCCTGAACAAGCTTCCCATACACCCAGGGGTTATGGATACCCCATGTTGGGAATCCCTGTACTAGACAAAAAAAATTTTATATCTGACTATAAAAAGCAAGCAAGGATTTTTATTTAAATTCTGTTAAAGTGATAAGTAAATAGCTCTGTTTCAAATATTATTGTAATAAGAGAGTTTTTCTTGAATCAGTATTACCTTCTTATTAACTATTTCAAGCATTTACACATTAATCATAACAAAAGAAAACTGAAAACAAAAAAAAAAAGTTCACCAATCAGGAACATCTTTATTCCAATTAAAACTAAAAACATTTCCATCTTCTATAATTTGCAAAAGGTTTCTTTCAGCACTAAATATCAATTTGTTTTGGCTTTCATTTTCATTTATGTTAATAATGTCAAATTAATCTCAAAACTATATCAATAAAATCTAGTAGTTATTAAAAAAGTAAAATATTTTTGGTCTATTTTGTTTTATTGATAATTTTTGAATGAGAGAAACACTTTCTTAATGGATTACTTTTGTAGGTTTTATTCACTTTTCATTTAAAGATTTTTTTCCCTATTCAAATTATAATTTCTTATAAAATGACATAAGTTATAGTTAAAACAATTGTTATCTAAATAAGAAAGCAACAGTAAAACAATAAAAGAAATGCAAATAAGTTAAAAATAAATTGATATTTTTATATTCAATCAATTTTTACATTTATAAAAAAGCTATTTTGAAATAAAGAAAATATTCCAAAATAATGCATATTTCCAAGTTATAATTTATAGTAATATTTTTTAATTTATATTTTTTTTTGTAATATTAATTTAACTTTACTTTTATCTGTTCAATCATATTTTCTTCTAATATTAATATACCAGTTAGCTCCTGACTACTACATGCCCAAATGCACCAAAAACAAAACATTTTTTTTTCTTATCTGTCAAATTTGAGATTTTTTATTTATTTAGCACATCCTTGTATACAATGCTTGTTTTCTTTCTCCAGACCAAACTTTGAAATTTACTTTACATGAAACTGGCAACTAACAAACTATCAATTTACCAATTCAATTATGTAGGCAATAATTATCATCATCTTAAAATAAAAATTATTATAATTTCTGAAACAAATAAAATATTATTGAAATTCTGAAATAAATATTATTTAAATGCACCATTTATGTAGCCTCAATGTGATGAATGCAAACTGAACCCTTGGTTGGGGAACAGTCAACATTTTTCGATTTAAAAAATCCAGAAATTGAAGTCAAGTAACAAAAAAAGTATACAAATTTAATAGAAAGTAAACTATGATAATTTAAAACAAAATTTATAATGAGATTAGAATTTAGTTTTCTAAAAGACACAATTAAAGATTCAAAGCGAGAGAAAATAGTAATGATGACACTTTCGGTCCTGGGAATTTGCACATGCACAGAAACAGATTTCACACATTTGTTCCTTTATTATATTTGAATGATGATATTTTCTTACTTATATTTAAATTTTATTTCAAATATAAATTTATAAATAAGAATATATTGCAAAGAACTTTATTGAATGGTTTTTGAATTTTATGTATTTCATCTTCAAAATCAAAAACATTTTGAATTTTTATCTTAAACAATTTAAAGTTTATTTATAAATGACAATAAATATATTAGGTCAAAACTTAGTTGATAAAAAAGCTCTGCTGGAAACATAAATAAAGGGCAATATTAATTATAATAAAATAATATGCTATCTGTATTATTATTTTTAGTTTGTGTTTAGTGCAGTCTCATTGAACTTATATTAAAAATATTTTATATATTGAATTATTATTGTTATCTATAATCTCACAATAAATATATTACTTCTTTTAGTGAAATTAATAGAATTGACATTTCAAATCTGGATTTAAAAACTTACTTTGTATAATAGTAAATTCAGTTACTTTGTATATTTTTTTTGTTTAATAGTAAATGCCTATTTGCTTTTTACAGCAAAAGCAGTAATATATAATTAAATATAAACATTTATAATTTTCTTTAAGAGTATAATACACAAACCTTGTTGGAGATGATACATTATCATGGGTCTTATGATTTAAAAAAAAAAAAACAGAAATGTGATAGATTTGCAGAATTCACATATTAGAACTTTAGAAATTAAGATGTCCAAAAATGTAAAATCTAGTAAATTTTCATAATTTGCATTATTTGTCAAGCTCCAATAATGATCTAAAATTACAGAAATGTGATAGATTTGCAGAATTCACATATTAGAACTTTAGAAATTAAGATGTCCAGAAATGTAAAATCTAGTAAATTTTCCTAATTTGCATTATTTGTCAAGCTCCAATAATGATCTAAAACTTTTCAGATCAAAAGAATACCATCAAAAATATAATGAATTTATATTATTTTATATATTGAATTATTATATTGTTATCATCATAAATTTTATTACATTTTTTTCAATAACAAAATAAAGGGATAATTCATCGCTATTTCAACAATATATTTTCCATTATAAAATAGCTACACTATATGTGGTTACATCAATATTTATTTATTTATATAATATTTTTACATTTAGTTAAAGATTATATAAATTGTATGAAGAATCGACCAGATCTCATGGACAAATTAGCTGTTTTGTCTGAAGAATCAGTTTCAAAAAAGGTAACACATATAACTGAATTCTTTTGTAAATTATATAAATCAACTTTAAAGATGATATAATATTTGTTTTTAATATGAGATAAATTTGTAATATTATAAAATTGTTTTTATATATAGGTTCAAAACTAACTTAATATTTTAGTCTAAAACTTAACTATAAATTCTTTATATTATCATTTTATTATTAATTTACAGTTATAAATTTTCAAAGTATCAATATATTATTTGTTTGTACTGATAATATTGACATTCTTTGTACATACAGTTTAAAAATTCATAGTTTATAGTCTCCTATTTTTCTATTTTAAACAAATTGTTCAGTAATCTTTTTATTGTTTAATCTAAAAATATAAAATTGAAAAAATCATAGTTGATTTCTTATCATACATAATAATTTTTAACTTGTTGCATATTGAAAGAGTTTAAAAAAATGATGGTATTAATAAGCCATCTAATTAAGTAATTAAGCCTAATTAATAGGCAATAAATTAAAATCGTTATATATCTTAATTAATTTTCATCAAAATCTTTTGTAATTTTTACAATTCATTGTTTTTGTTCTCTTTCTAACAGTGTAAGCATTTTTTGGAGTTTTATTTTTTCAGAAGTGTTTGTTCTGTATATAAGATCACCACAATTTTTTATATGAAGATTTAACTATCCAATGAAATAATTGCTATTTTTGGATAGCGGCTGATTCTATGAATAACACAAGCCATGAATGAAGAAAATTGGATCATATTTTCAAAAAATTGAAAAAAAATCAATTAATATTAAATCAATCAATTAATTGCAAATTTTGATTAATGAATATTGATTGAGATAAGTTGTGTAATTAATTAAAATTTACAATAAATTTATTAAAATATTATTAATAATTTATATTAGTTAACATATTTTATCTTCATTTCAACATTTTATAAATTTTCAAAATTCCTATAACAGAAATAAACATATATGAAAATTCTCATATCTTATACACAAATAATTATAATATTCTTTTTGCTCTAATTGGACTTCCCAATGGTTTATTCCCACATCATTTCCTATATCACACATCTTGAAGTGTAGTAGACTTGGCAGGAAAAGTGCAAGAAAGGATTGGTAGCAATAAAACAATAAAAGTGCCATCCCCTTTTTTAATAGCAGATTTTTGTTTACATTAGTATTTTCTAAGTTTTTACCAAAATATAGTGAAAATGAAATTAAAAAGCAATGATTAATGAAAAAATATTGCCTATTTTAATAAAATTAAGCAAAATTTTAGCAAAAATTTAACTATATTTTTAAATTTTAGTATTTTATAATTCATATTGTAAAAAATTAATTTTTGAAAAAATTTCAGTAATTAAGTTTATTTCAACATATGATCTAAATAACATGAATACAGTAATCTAGAATATAGAGTTGGAAGAGGAGAGAAAAGTAAATTTTGCAAAAAATACTCAATTAAATAAATTTTTATAAAAATCATTTATAATATGAAATTTTGGCCACTGAACATTTAGAAACCATCATCAGAAACTAATTATGTTCCTTTTTTGAAAACCCCAAACGTAACTGCAGTTGTAAAATTCTATTGTTTGTTACATCCATGTGCAAAATATTATCTCAGTACTGTATATACTCGAATATAAGCCGACCCCCCCCGACTTCAAAGTTTGAAAATCGGTAAAAATGCCGTAACCCGTGTATAAGCCTACCCCAGACTTTAGCACTTAAAATTCGATGAAAATTTGAAAATGATAAATTACATGATCTTTTATTTTTAATTACCGATATATTAATGCCATTTGCCAAAATAAATATTTTATTGAAACTTTAAATATATACATGTTAGTCTCAATGACCGAAAACACTCTTTGAGCAAAAAAAATGACCACATTGCGTTCTGACTTTTCTGATTTAACCACTACACGAAATTCGTGTCGTGCCACTTTCAAAAGAGCTCACAACACGTTTTACCATACTCAAAAGGCCACAAAGAGAAATTTGTGTTGTGGTTCTTTCAATAATCGACCAAAACGCGTTTTGGAAATATGAACATGCCACAACACGTTGTGCACACTTGTCGATACAGCCATTTCACGATTAAATATAATTAACAAAAAGGAAAATTTTGTTAATTATTGTTCTTTAATAATAATATAAAATATTAACAAAATTATTGTTAATAATTATTGCAATAACAATTTGTCTTCTTGACTGAGAATGTTTATTTTATAGTTTATTTTTGCTGATCAATTTGTGAGATCCTATCTATACCTGGCAACTTGTCATCAATGATATAACCGAACTGAAACCGTCATTTTTTAAATCAACCAATAGACAATTATTAAATTTCAAATATTTTAAAATTGATTGGCTGATTTAAAAAACAACAGTTTCAGTTCCTTTTATGTGGCGCCAGGTATAGATTCTTGTTTGTGGTTTTATTTAGCGATTAATAGTGGATGTTTTATTGGATTACATGCTAATGATGTCAACTAAAAAGCAGATTTTTTATGATAAATTGAGTGAGTTGAAGAATACAAGCAGTGATCGCAGTGTTTTTATTGATAACAAGTGATATAAAATGCTACTTCAAGAAGTAACAGAAGCTCAGTTGCTTCAAAAAAATAAGCAATCATTATTGTCAAAGCAGTATCGTCGTATCAAACGCTATGACATCTTAAAAATTGGTGATACTCAGAAACTTATTGAAAGTTATTATTCTGAAGTCTTAGACGATTCTAAAATTCGCTATTTCTGTACAGCGGATGAATTATTTGACGTATTGGAGACAGCACATCTCAACATAGGACTTAAAAGAACAAGAGGTACGTACATTTTTTGAATTTGACTAAATTTGATACAATATTACGAATTCTAAGATGCTTTTACACAATTTTGACCTCGTGAAATATACCAAAATATTTTTCATACAAGTCCACCTAATAAGTAAATCAATTTTCCTATATTATTCTTATTTATGTTTCAGTTATGGAAGCCGAACTAAAAAAGAAGTATTGTAATGTTACTCGGCAAATGATAAACCTTTATCTCTGTATGATCAGTGTCAACTGAAGAAAAAGATACCAAAGCATGGATTGGTTGTACAGCCTATTGTATCTAATCATATGAACTCTCGATGTCAAGTGGATTTGATTGACATGCAGTCAGAACCAGATAAAGAATACCGATTCATTATGAATTATCAAGATCACTTGACCAAATTCACAATTCTTTGGCCTCTTACGATGAAAACTGCCAAAGAAATAGCATATCAACTCATGGACATATTTTGTTTATTTGGTGCCCCATGTATAATTCAAAGCAACAATGGTCGCGAATTCGCAAATAAAATAATTAAAAGTGTAGCTAATATGTGGCCTGAGATGAAGCTTGTTCATGGCAAACCACGACATTCTCAGAGTCAGGGTTCAGTTTGAAAGGTCAAACCAAGATGTTCGTGACATGCTAGTGGCGTGGATGGCTGACAATAATATGGAGAAATGATCTGAAGAACTCCAATTTATTCAAAGTAAGAAGAATCAAGTTCTCCATTTAGTAATTAAGACAAGTCCTTATGAGGCTATGTTCGGATCAGTGCAAAAGATTGGATTTGCGGACTCCTCTCTTTCCAGTAATTTATACTCATCTATAGAAACCGAAGAAGAATTGGAACAAGTCCTTTCTTCGATAAAAGACAATGATAAAGACAAGAATGGTGAAGAAAAAGGCAACAAACAACCTAGTGAAGACAAAAATAGACCTCAATCTGGAAATATTTTACAAGAAACAGAAAATATTGATGACAATAAACTTTATTGTGTGATTTATGAAAAAGAAACTTCAGGAGCCCACAAGTGTTCAGGGTGTCATCAATATGTTCATGTTATTTGTGGAGAAAGTGATGAAATTAATGAGGGCTTTGGACAGAATGCCATTTGCAAGCTCTGTAAAAGGAAGAATAGTATCAGTGTAGAGAGAGAGTGTGCTAAATTTGGTCAGGAACAACAAGCAAAAAAAGTGCTTTCGTTTTCTCAGTCAAAATTTCCCAGCGTAGAGAGAGAGTGTGCTAAATTTGGTCAGGAACAACAAGCAAAAAAAATGCTTTCGTTTTCTCAGTCAAAATTTTCTGAGGTTGAAGTTGAAACTAATGTTGTGGTCAGAGTGCCTGATGTGGACAGAGGACGTGCAGCTCCTAGAAATGTCTTAGCTGTTATTGCATCAAATACTTTGAAAGGACTTTATCAATTAGGTACAAAAAAAGGGCTCGAAATGAATTTATATTTGCCGAGAGCAACTTTACTGAACTGCAAGACGTGCTGTCGACCCCAATAACTATTCGTTTGGCTTCTCTGTTGTCATCTGGGAGTTTTTGCAAAATTATTGCCCCGGAATCAATTATGTACTGTTCTAGAAATTTCTCATATGTTTATAATATATAGGAGTAGAATAATATTATTATATTATTCTACTCCTATATATATTATTTATTAGTTTGTATGATAGGGAGCATAAGTGCCCTATAAAATAATTTTATTGTATGTAGAATGTTTAAATTTATTCTAAGAAACAGAATGTAAGATTGTATAATTTGAATTGTATTCTATTTGAGTTTTACGATGTAGTTCCATTAACCTTGTTAACTGAGGATGGTAGCAAAGTTACCGAAAACGTTTTTAAGCTTGTAACTTTAATAAAATAGTAAACGAAATATAACTGCAGAAGTGCTTGTGTTTAAAGGATTATCATATTAAGTAGCAGTTAGAAAGATTAAAATTTTTGGACTAAAATTTTTTTTTTTTATATTTTAAATTAAAAATTATAAAATTTTTTTTAATTTTTTTTTATTATTTTTATTTTTAATTTTTTTTATTAAAAATTAATTTACTAAATATCAATTTGTTTTGGCTTTCATTTTCATTTATGTTAATAATGTCAAATTAATCTCAAAACTATATCAATAAAATCTAGTAGTTATTAAAAAAGTAAAATATTTTTGGTCTATTTTGTTTTATTGATAATTTTTGAATGAGAGAGACACTTTCTTAATGGATTACTTTTGTAGGTTTTATTCACTTTTCATTTAAAGATTTTTTTCCCTATTCAAATTATAATTTCTTATAAAATGACATAAGTTATAGTTAAAACAATTGTTATCTAAATAAGAAAGCAACAGTAAAACAATAAAAGAAATGCAAATAAGTTAAAAATAAATTGATATTTTTATATTCAATCAATTTTTACATTTATAAAAAAGCTATTTTGAAATAAAGAAAATATTCCAAAATAATGCATATTTCCAAGTTATAATTTATAGTAATATTTTTTAATTTATATTTTTTTTTGTAATATTAATTTAACTTTACTTTTATCTGTTCAATCATATTTTCTTCTAATATTAATATACCAGTTAGCTCCTGACTACTACATGCCCAAATGCTCCAAAAACAAAACATTTTTTTTTCTTATCTGTCAAATTTGAGATTTTTTATTTATTTAGCACATCCTTGTATACAATGCTTGTTTTCTTTCTCCAGACCAAACTTTGAAATTTACTTTACATGAAACTGGCAACTAACAAACTATCAATTTACCAATTCAATTATGTAGGCAATAATTATCATCATCTTAAAATAAAAATTATTATAATTTCTGAAACAAATAAAATATTATTGAAATTCTGAAATAAATATTATTTAAATGCACCATTTATGTAGCCTCAATGTGATGAATGCAAACTGAACCCTTGGTTGGGGAACAGTCAACATTTTTCGATTTAAAAAATCCAGAAATTGAAGTCAAGTAACAAAAAAAGTATACAAATATAAATAGAAAGTAAACTATGATAATTTAAAACAAAATTTATAATGAGATTAGAATTTAGTTTTCTAAAAGACACAATTAAAGATTCAAAGCGAGAGAAAATAGTAATGATGACACTTTCGGTCCTGGGAATTTGCACATGCACAGAAACAGATTTCACACATTTGTTCCTTTATTATATTTGAATGATGATATTTTCTTACTTATATTTAAATTTTATTTCAAATATAAATTTATAAATAAGAATATATTGCAAAGAACTTTATTGAATGGTTTTTGAATTTTATGTATTTCATCTTCAAAATCAAAAACATTTTGAATTTTTATCTTAAACAATTTAAAGTTTATTTATAAATGACAATAAATATATTAGGTCAAAACTTAGTTGATAAAAAAGCTCTGCTGGAAACATAAATAAAGGGCAATATTAATTATAATAAAATAATATGCCTCACCAACAATATTATATCATCATATATTACTTATTTCTATATTAATAAATAAAATTAAAAATAATTCTGATTTATGAGGTCCTTTTATCTCTTAAAATTTTATAATTATGGTTTAGAAGTTTAAATAACTTAAAAAATTCTTATAATATTAATTTGCACTATGTTATATATATAAATAATTCTTTTTATGCTTAAAAATCTTTTTATATATATAAGCACTTATATAAAGTATTGAATTATTTTAAAATTTTACTGTGCACAATATAAATTATAATAATATACTGCTCATATAAAATATTTTTAATGATTATTAAAGCTTTCCAGTTGTCTTAAATCCTTGTAATTTAAAATTGATATTTTTTATTATGCTTTTTTCATTGGTATAATACCAGTGAAAAAAGCATAATGAAAAATAACAATTATATATATGTATTAAAATCTGTTTATTATTTACAATTTATTTTTTAAAACTTGTTGCTATTTGACTTAAGTTTAGTAAAATTTTAGATAAACAGAAAAAAATCCATAAAATGAAAAAATCATTTTCCTGTAAGAAATTGTCATTCCAGGAAGTTGGGAAATCCATTAGATATCAGAGAAAACAGTTTACACAACGATAAATTTTATATCTAAATATAAATATTTTATCGAAAAACTAATTTCAAACAATTATAGTCAACAAAACAATGTCACCAATAAAACATTTTTATTTAATCAAATTTATTTATTTTTTTTTAAAAAGCCTTTAACTCAAGCAATTTCCGATCTTCATTTTGCGTAATGATTATGAAAATTATTTTCGGAAATTAATCGATTATTTCATCATCAAACAATTTAAATTTCATTTCTGTACCTTTATTGGGCATAAAATTCTTAAGCCATCGCACAAAATCGGATAAAAAATAAATTTATCCTGAAATAACGCCGATTATTATTTTTTTTAATTCTCGACAATAAAATTGAGACTTAGAATTAATATTTATCGAACGATTAATTGACTTTAAAACCCGACGCATTAAATTAAACAGACAATTGCTATGAAGAACGATTATAAACGAATAGTATCGCCTACTTTTGTTACCTAGTTATAAACGCGATTCTACGAAAATGAAATTTTCCCAGTTATAAAACGGATGTAGTGAAGGTCGACTCATTTCAAGCACACTTCAGATATACGTCAGCGTATATATTTTTCTCTATAGCTATCTATTAATAAAATTTTGCTTACCTCATCTGTTAATATATTGGCTTTACTCTGTAATTCTTCTAATTCGTTGTGCTCTTCCATTGTTAGTTGAATAACTTAATATTCTGTTGGAGAAAAAAGAAATGCGTGAGTACACTTGTAAGAGTAGATAAAACTACATAGCGGGTATGTAATGCCTAAATCCAATTTAGATGATGAATAAATAAGGAGACGAAGCGAAACGTTTTTTCTTTACTGTACTGTACAAGGTAGTAGCTAAGATTAAATCTAACTCATAATGCTAAAACAGAAATAAGGGAATTTTTTTTTTTTTTTAACAAACTTCATTTATATATTTCTATATACAGTACATAAATGGAAAATCTGATTTTTACCAGCATGTTCCATCACAATTACTGTTAAGAAAATATTCTTTCGAAACATTTCTCGCTTTAGTAGTTCCATTTAGATGTCAAAGAACAAAAAAAAATTTATTTTTCAGTAGCGGTCAGGGGGCCGCAGTCTATATAAACGGGCGACTAAATCGATGAAGACGACCGCATAATGGGAAAAAAATTAAACTAACAATTCGTTCTTTTCTTTACCCAATCAAACGATGCTGTGAAATAAAACATTTTGAGAAAATTGAATTTTAACATGCATAGGCCGCTAATGTTGCAGACATTAATTACTTACAGATAATTTCTACGGGGGAAAAACGATTTTTGATTACATTGTAATAAAACAGCTCAAATAATGTAGAAAAATTATCAAAGGATGTTTTTAATTCCTAGGAAATGAATCTAATTTTACTAAGATGACAGTAACTGGAATTATTAATCGAACGCAGATTTTAATAATTGGACAAAGATCTAGACATGAGCAATAATACGGAATATTAATTTATCAATTTTAAAAAGCTGCGTTTGGAAAGATAAATTTAATGGATATTTCCTGTAATGAGCTAGTAAAATATAGAACCAAGCCAATACTGTACTGTAGTTATTTTCTGAAGATTATTAATTTAATATACATGGAGAGCAGAAATAATTATAGATTTTATAACAACTTTTATTCATCATCAAATTGCATTCAATATTAAAACGCAAGTTGCAAATATATTTTAAATTAATAAGAGTTCTGTGAATTATTAAAAAAAAATTGTATTTATTAAAATACAGTACTGAACCATCGATTATTGTACTTATAAATTAAAATAACGGATAAGTATACTAAAACATAAGATTATGGTAATTACAAGAATGGGAAGTTTCCATTACATTAATTTTAAATGAAAATAATAAATTAATCAAAAAAAAAATTTAAGTGTACTGTATATTAATATTCTGGCAAATAAAAACAACAATATACAGTATATATATTTTTTTAATTTTTATATTAAGCGTATAAATTCGCTATTTAAAATTTAGATTAAATATTACAAATATCTTACTTTCTTCTAATAAATCAAGAAAAATACAATATCGATTATTATGATAAATATAATCGTATTTAAAATTTAGATTAAATATTACAAATATCTTACTTTCTTCTAATAAATCAAGAAAAGTGTATTATTCAATCAAGAAAAATACAATATCGATTATTATGATAAATATAATCATTGATTTATTGAATATTTTGCATAATATTAATTAGTTTATACAATTCTTCCGTATATAAAAAAAAAGATTAACCGAACCAGTGAAAGTTCCTTCCAAAAGTAGTACAGTCGATTTATATCATTAAAAGTTTTTAAATTTTCTTAAAACGTATCGAAACACTTTTTTATTAAAACTTTTTCCACAAAACGATCGCGATAAGAAAGAAAATGGAAGATGCCATTAAGACAGCGTCGCAGTACATCTGGCTCGGTTATCAAACCTCCCCTAATCAAAGGTGACCGGGAATCCGATCAGATAACATATCTAGAGAGGCGTATTTGCCACGTTTATATCAATCGACCTCGGCCTCGGTTCGTCGTACAAATCCAATTAGTCGTCGTTTTATGGCATTTTCTACGAGTAAAGGCGAAAAGTCTTCGACTTCAGACACCGTATATGGCAGTTTGCCAGATTTCTTAATGTCAATGTCTCGTTCCATTTTGGAAATTCGGTCAGTGGTGCTAATGGCACCGGAAAGTAAATATCCGTCCACGGATTCAAATCGTTTATCTGCACTGTTATCTTTTATATAGCAGCATGCACTTCTGATTAAACATGCATTTGTAATCCCCGGTTTTGCTTAAAAAAACAATGATAAGAATGTAGTGGAAACATCCGTTTGCGCTCGTTGTATTTAATGGCGCCATATTCCACGCCTACTTCATCTGTAGTATGACTATATATTGTTGAAGAAACAGGTTTAGCCACGTGCCATTTTGGTTCTAGTCACACAGCAGTAGCAGTTTTGTCCTTCCAATATACCTACATCTACATCAAACATATTTTCATTTTAATACACTGAAAATCCATTGAGTCTATAATTAAGTTAACAATAATTAAGTTAATAATTCAGCTGTCAACAAAACAATTGATAAATATCATATTGCAGTTAATCGATAACAATCTAATCAGTAATTCAAGATTTATGTATTACCCAATTCTCTAGATAATTTTTCAGTGTTTATAATTTGTTTGAACTATATACGAGTTTATAAAATAGTGCAATCAACTGTATGCCCCAAATGTTTTCATCATTATCAGTGCAGTATTATCTACTTAGTTAAACTATTTCAACCTTACGATAAAAATCAACACAATGCTTGCAGAAATAAAAAATAAAAGATTTCGTTTCGAAATTTTTTTGGTCCAAAACGTGATAAAAGAAAAACAAAATTCAATATAAAAAACAATAAATTGAAAGCTGACTGGTTTTATAGATAATTTTATAAAAACGAGTCAATAAATCATATTATATAACATCTCAGCAATATTTTAAAAAGCAGAAAACTCTTTCAGATCTAAAAAAAGCTTCTTTCGGCTTATATTTTTTGAAAAATAGTATCAAATCAAATTTTATGATACAATATTTAAAAAATGAAGAAGTAAATTTAAACTGACATCAGTTTTTTTTTTTAATTTTAATACTGTGTTTATTGTGCATCAATCATAAGTAGGATATACACAATAAACAATGCGCAAAATGTTGATTCAACATACAATATTCGGTTCAATGCGAATTCGATGAGGAAGCAGCACATCAAAGAGAAACTAGGTCAACAGTTTGACCGCACGATTTTATTATACACCACATTTAATATTTTCCATCATACAATATTGGCACGATGAATATTTTTAAAGTTTAAAACAGCTTGAATGATTTTTCTTGATGCAAGTCAATAATTTCTTGATTTTTATTGAAACGACATAACTTTACAGCAAGTAGGTAATTTTCGTATAATGTACACCTAATTTAAAAAATTGCAGAAAATGATTAGCATTTACCATTGATTGTTATTATCTATAATTAATTCATATATTTAATCAAATCCTATTTTTCAATTCGAATTAAATATACATAAACTCAATTGACAACTTTTCAAACTAAAATAAGAAAAAATGAAAGACTACTAGTTTAAGAAATACGGATATTTTTGGATATAAGTTTAGTAAACAAACAATATTGTAATCCCAAGATGGATTTGTACATCCCAATGGAAAACAAACAAGAGAATTACATTGACAAGCTACGAATTCCTTTGGGAGAAAAACATGGAATAAAACAATTGTAAACATGCCTCACCTTACAGATAGTTTCATGAATAAAACTTATGTTTACATAGAAAGTTTTGAAATGTTAACTTCTTACAGCATGGAAAGCAGTGGATTATAAATATTTATATATAAACCTTTAAAATTGTTATAGTATTATAAAAATCTTACTGTAACAAATTTTTTGACAAACTACTGCATAAATTTAAATTTAAAGAAATTTAGAAACTGCTTACTTCAAGTCTCACTAAAAACACACAAAATCAAAGCACTACCAGCAGTAGTGCTTTGATTTTATGTGTTTTTAGTGAAACTACTGCATTTTAGAAATTTGGAAAAAAATTTTGATACTACACAAAATATGAAATATTTTATTAACTCAATTCACAAATTACATATTTTAAATAACTTACAGCAAAAAAAAAAAATCACAATCCCAAAATGCTCCTAATAAGAAATTAATTATTTACTAAGTTAAAATACAGTGGCAAAACATTTTTTCAATATCAAGAAAATATTATAACAAATTCAAAAATATTGTTTGTTTCTTTTAAGTTATGTGAATAATTTAAAACAAACAGAATTAGATTTTTAAATTTAAGATATTATTATTAATTATTTTATATAAATATATAATTTTACATTATATAATTTATTATTATTTAATAACACTAATTAGTAGTTCTTTATTATTAAAAAATAAGAGATCAATTGTAGAATACTAAACATCTTAAACATATCTATAAATATCTCCTATACTTCAACTGTTAAATATGCTATTCAATTTTCTCACTATTTTCAAGCATAATTATTATAGCAAACATTTTATACATATTTTTAAAACAAAATTAATTCTAAAACAACAGTGAATATTTATAATTTATTTTTCTTAGAAAGTAAAAAACAGTAATATACATATAATTACATACTTTATATGTAATCTTTTTAATCCTTTTCTGTTCATTAAAATTTTACTTAATACAGATAGGCCTCGATTAGTGCGAAATGGGTTCCACGAATTTCTTGCACTATTCGAAGTATTAACTATATGTAAAAATGGTAATTGGTTCTTGCTTTGTGAGATTTCGACCAATAGTCAACCTCACGATGAATAACCACAATACTAACTGTTTAAGAATTATTTTTTTTTGATATATTACATCGTTGGTCATCATCTAAATCAACGGTTCTTAAACTGTGGTCCGCGGACCCCCAGGGATCCAAGAAATTATAAAAAATGGTTGCAAACAGTTCATGATGATGATGAAAAGGCAAGAAGCGCAAACCAATAAAAAATATATTTTTAAGGCAATAAAAAAACATGAACCTATTATTATTATTATGTTCTGTGATTTTTATATAATTTTTGTGATTTTTATGTGCAGGAACATTTATTAAAATAACCAGAGATACATTTTTACCAATATTTATTATAACATAGTGCCTATGAGATTATTGAATCAGAAATTAAGTCTCAAGAACGACATAAAATGCCTAGTGTTGGGATGGGGTCCACAAAAATGTTGTTGTTCAAGAGGGGGTCCTCGGACCACACAAGTTTAAGAATTGCTGATCTAAATTAATAACTTACCAGGAATTGTGTCTCATACCATCATCAAACCAACCGCCAAATCGAAACCAAAATAGCAAATCGAAAGCGGAAATTGAGAGCCGCTTTTATGTTGCTCAATCACATCCATTTTTTGCTGCAGTATAATCACTAACTTCTTCTTTCTTTCGTTTCCTGTTTTATCATCAAAAGTGTTCTTCCTTTTAACAATATGGGTATTTTTTAGAAGAGAAAATTCTGTACTATACTGTATGTATGCGATAACAAAGCTGAATAATAGTAATGTTAAATAGCTAACGTCAAAAAGCCCATCTTTCTGGTGTTTTACTTAACAAAGCTGAATAATAGTAATGTTAAATAGCTAATGGCAAAAAGCCGATCTTTCTGATGCCAAGTGACTGTTCTTGGACTGCTCCTCCGGTTTTACTAATCAAAAATTAACATTAATTTTTTAATTGACATCGTAAAAGGGGACGGACCTTTACTGGTCTATGCTTACAATTTGCTTAAATTGAATATTTGCTCACACTAAGTGAAAAATGTATCATTTTTATAAGTCGCACTAATCGAATATCGCATTATTCGAACTCCCACTAATCGAGGCCTACCTATATAGCATAATACAATGTGCTCCACAGTACCAGCAGCAGCATCAGTTCCTTCTTCATTCACTTCAACAAAAGCTTTATGTATAGCAGATACATTATGACAAAGTTTGGTTCCAAGAATTTCAGATTCCATTGTTGTAAGTCAGAAGTCAGAAATGTCCAAAATTTATGGAATGTCTATTATCAATAATTATTATTACACTTTATTTTATTGTAATAAATTTAACAAACAAAAGTACAAGAATCAGATGCAATAAGGGTACTTTCTATATATCTGATCATTGGATAAGGGAATCAAACCCAAGTCAATTGCATTGACCAATAACAATTTATTGATGACATTGCTATCTTAAGTATGAGTTTGTGGTAATTCAAGGCAGTCATAAGTCAAGGATTGCTTGTATTAGCCTAAGTACTTGTATAATAAAACAAATAAAAATTAAATACATCAAATAAATTGTGCCTAACAGCAATATTCTAAGTTTGTTATACTAAAGTATAAAAGTGAGTTCCATATAACATACCCAGAGCCAGATCTAAGCTGATTGGACCGATTACACCCAATCAGACTGTGTTGATGCAAAATGAAATCATGAAAAGGCTAATAAACAAAGATTAATGGTTTAGATTTACTATTATGTCTGGGCTTTTGCAACACCCTAGCCTTCAAACATTTAATTTTTATAGATCCAAAAAAGAAAAATTTTTCTTGAAAAAATTGAATGTGAATGAATTGATTTTATTTTATCTCTTGAACATTGGGGAAAAAATTTTCCATTTAAAAAAAAGTTCTTGCATTAGATATTTTTACAGTTACTTTTACAGCTCTTGCATTAGATATTCGTTCAAACACTTGTATGCAGACTAATGGGTTTAATAAAACCGAAAATACTTTCTGCAATTCTATAATTGTGTATTTTTACTGTGTCTGTCTTAGTGCTATGATTAGTATTTATTTATGAATAACTTTTTACATAACTCATTTATTTTTTTAATATTTTGTATTAATATGTATGAAGAACTGCAATTTTATTAAATTATTTTTCTTCTAAACTAGTGTTTTTGTCAGTCCTTGGTCCCAATTAGACAAAATTTGTATGTATTTATATGCAAAGTTGTACACCGACTTCGTGATTTTCGTCAGTCCCACCTATCATGTAACTTTGGGTATTAATATCATGTAACTTTGGGGTGTTATTTTTAACCACAAAATGGCTATCATAGATAATATTTCTGCATTCAGTTTCCATGGTTGATATTAAATTTCTATGTTAGATTAAAATTCAATTTTAAGGATGAATTTTAATGAAATTTGAATTTAAATATTCAATTTTGAATAGAATTTTATTATTGTAATAATTTATAGTAAGAGACGACAGAAATTTAGAATTATACATTTAATAATGATGCTAAAATTATCAAGATACAACTATTAATAAACAATTTATTAAATCATCCTAAAAGTAATGTCTGTTGTTTTTATACTGTACTTGTTCAAACATATCTCAGCTTGTCTAAATATAAATTTTTAAAGCTTTTAAAATGTTGAAAGAGTATTATTGAATTAAATGAAGAATATATACTTGATTAATAAATTAAGTAATTATCTTTTAAAAATGTTTTTATCTGTTAAAAAACATTACTTTTGGGAAGACCTGATAATTTCATAAATTAATTAAGACAATAAAACAGCTCTTTTGAAAATTCTATACAGCACATAACTTATACCATCTTGATATTGCTGAAGAATTGTTCCTAATCCAATTCCAAAGGCATTAAATATATATAAAATTCTCTTTCTAGTGAATAAATAACAAATATATGAATGTCTATTTACTTAATACCTTTTATAAAAAGTGTAGTATTTTCAATTATTTTAATTAAATTAATCATTGTTATTTATTTATTTTAAAATAAAAAACTTATTTTGTCATAAATTTCTTTAATAGTACAGACTGTCCTTGACTCTTGATCATTTGACTTATTGCTCTTACAATATTCCAAACTTGGCTATTTTTATAGTATATTTGTTAGAAATACTTTTTTGTTTTATAAAAGATGTAGTAAAGGAATCACTTATCACCTTAGAAATATAGAGAGAATGTACTACAATCAATAGCTGCACCACCAGACATATTCGAATTAAGAAATTATTTAGATAACAATATAGAGATAACTGTAAATTATTATCTGCCGTCACATGTAGCCAAATTCAATTTAGCTCCAAGCTTAGCTCTTCGACTATGTCTCAAACATGGCGTCTGGAACCCACGTGACAAGGAGCTAATCAATGAAGGGCTTCCATTGTCGGGGCAAAGTCTAGGGAAAAGTGTGTCCATACTTCTCTATAGGAGCATAGAGTGACTTTAATAAGGACTGCCATTTAATGATCCCATTGTACGAGTATATCTTTAATCTGAATGCAATAAATAAGAATAAAATACAATAATCTCTTAATAAAATTCGTTGTTAAATCTAAATTATTATTTAAAATATTTAGGTGTGGTTTAAAATATTTAGGTGCCGCCAAATTTTAAAATATTAAAAAGTGTTCCTCAACAGAATCGTTGCCATATCTAAATTATTATTTAAAATATTTAGGTGTGCCGCCAAATTTTAAAACATTAAAATGTGTTTCTCAACTGAAAAAAAGGTTCAGAACCACTGAACTAGGGGGATATAATTCAAATATACTAGCTATTATAAATTTTTATTTATTTTTTTGGTGTGTACATATTAAGTATGAATAAACGTAAATAACTAAAAATTAATATTGAAAGAAACAGTTAAAAAGCTATTGATAATTAATTAAATGAGGCAATCTAAAAAATCAAAAATAGGCATATGTATAACTTTCTAAATAAAAGGAAATATTTGATATTTCAATTTTAATTCAGGAAAAGGAAATTAAATGCTGAAATATATCAAGCTAATATTTTCTAATAAAAACAAAATTTATTAAATGCTTTTAAAACACTTGAAAAAACTTCTTTACTGCTTATATCCTTCACTTTAAAAGAAATGAACACAAAGCGATATAATAATACAGATAACACCGGAAGCTGAAGTTCCACATGCGGAGTAAAAATATATACATGCAGCACAAAAGGACGCACTTGTTACATTATTACATTATATTAGTGTCTTGTTGTTGTTTATTAATTTTGTATATAATATAACTGTAACCATTTGTTAATCTAAATACTCCCTGTTACCCATGATGTCATTATGTCTAACCGATTTCAATATTTAACTGGTTACCATAGAAACTGTATATTCTTTTGTTCGAATATTCTGCTTGTTAAGCCTGATGATGGCTGTAATAGCCGAAAACATTAGCGAATTTTGTTATAATTTTTATTTCCATTAAATCTTAAATACTGCGATCTAGTGCTTTGTGCTTTTAAAACATATCAATTAATTTTTTTTTCTAATTTATAAAATAATTTTTTAATTCTATATAACATAGATTTTTTATTTTTTATTAAACTTATTCCCAAATTTCAATACAGCAGGTTCTCCTTTAACTCCATCTCACTTAACATCATTTCGCTATTATGTTGGGAACAAATCTAAATTAATTAAAAATTAATGTATTGTTGTTTCTGTACAACTCTAAAACCGTAAATTCAGAAAATAGCTCAGAACTGCAGAACTTATTTTATTTGAAAAATGTTTTCAACCCTACTTTGAGGCCATCATCAAGTCTAATACAACAGTTACAAAACAAACAAATTTATAAAAAGGTACAGGATTTTACATTTCCCATATTATAAATAGCTATACTAGCTATTTATAATAGCTTTAGTTTTAAAATTATTTATAATAGCTTTAGTTTTAAAATTATGCATAACGACAGAAAATTTTGACTGTTGCAGAAATTCGAGGGTTAGATTTTTTTAACGATTCCCTATTTATAGGAATTAGTGCAGTGGTTTGATTGCAAAAGGGATATCCAACCTACCACGTTTCACTATTAATATACATGATTCATACAATTACATACATACAATTCTTATACATACATTTCATTCTTAATTTTTCATGGCACACTGACAAAGGTTTGGCAGCACACTGGTTGAGAACCACTGCCCTAGTTACTAAATGATCTCTAGTGGATTAATTTAGAGTTGAACTTTAATAATTATTAGAGTTTAACTCTAAATTAATTCACAAGGATAGGAGTCATTTAGCTAGTAATAATATGAAAATAAAATTTATATTTTATATTAAAATTCGTTCATATATAATAATTTGGAATGCCTTATAAAATATGTTGAACGTATTTAAATTATTCATATTTTATATTCAACATATAACACGCAATGAAAAACGAACATATGATACATTAACTTATAATTGTAAGTCATCATAAGATATATATAGATCATTGTAAACATATATCGATCATTGTAAACATATATTGTGTTTTAAATGGAGTTGTTATTTGACTCAAATTTAATTAAATAACACATTACGTTACAGACATTTAAAAAAGTTCACAACTGATAATATTAAAATTTGGCTTGGAAAAATGTACTGTCACAAAGCATCTACATTACATATTTTGGAGTTAAAAAGCTTAATTTAAAATAAAAAAATGCCAAAATAATTGCTTAAATATCTAAGAGTGGATAAAAAATAAACTAAAAAATGGATATAAATATTAAACCGTAATTTCCTATCGGACATTATCACGATATGCATTGCGGAGAAAAGGACGCCACCTACTATATCCAAAACATTACAAAGTTTTGCTTAGCCTATTTTACAAGTTGTTTATCGATCACTTCCATGTGTGAAAAAAGAACTTTGGGTCATTATTATTGACAATGCAACCATTTTTACATCTTTTAATTATCTCAGTCGATTCAGCAATGATCCTTCATTTGTATGCCTGACACATTTCACCACATTCACTTCCTTCCATTTAACACCTATGTGGTATTCTAATGCTATAACATCAAGTACATTACTAGTTTCACACATCTCTATATTTTTTTTCTGTTCATTCACTCTGTCTTCGAAGTTGCAGCTTGTGTATCCAATATACTTTTCTTCTTGGTTGAGATCAAATTGGTAATCGGAATTTCATAAACTCCTGTTTTTTTTCTTTTCAATGTAAGTGTCTTTGACGTTCCTAATTATTGAAAAGATAATATAACCTTCAAAAAGAACAATACTAACACCTGTAATATTTTTTACGTCTCTATATGTTTTGTAAATTGATTCATATTCTTGGTTGATTTTCTTGTGTCAAGTATAGAATACTTTATAATTTATGCACAAAAAAATAATGCATATAAAAACCTAAAAATATTTGCACTATTATTCATTAAGTGCACAATAGTGCTAGCCCTAAAAATGGCAAACCCGAATGATTATATGATAGTCTTTTATCATCTTGGAGGATCTTGGTCCATACTTTGATTTTCAGGAAGGTTCTGGACCTGGCCCATCTGTGTATCCATTTTTATGTATTATTCTGTATTTTGTTTACCCATTTTTTAATTTTTCAAGAAAAATTATCTACAAAATGAAAATATAATCAAGAAGTACTATATTAGTGAAAGCAATGTAGAGAGAAATACAATTTTTATATTAAAAATAATTCAATATCTATCTCCAAAACAAATGTGCGAAAATTATCTTCATACAATTAATTCACATAGATTATATAATTTTAATCGTTAAAATTATATTATCTATGATAAATCAAGATATATCTCAATAGTTGATGATAAATCAAATCTTAATTTATTATCAAATATCGAGACTATTATCATTGACTTTGCTAACGTTTTTGGTTATACACCATCCTCAGGCAATATCTCACAATGCAACGGAATTCTAAAATAGACTACAAGCTTCATTATGGTTAGAACAGAACCGAAAATGCACACAAAATACAAAACTCTAAACAGGATAAATACTTTATTTATACTTCCTGTTTAGAGCTTCGTTTTTTGTGTGCATTTTTGTGAGTGTAACAGGATGGCTTTAAAGTTCTTAGAACAGAACCTTTAACAGTTCTGTTCTAACCATAATGAAGCTTGTAGTCTTCTATTTTAGAATTCCGTTGCATTGTGAGATGTTGCCTGAGGATGGTGTATAACCAAAAACGTTAGAAAAGTTTTTTAAATAAATGTTTCTTTACTGCAGAATAGTGCTGAATATTTTGTGATTGATTTAAGAGTTTAAGCAGTTACGTAGTAAACCTTGAGATTAATTATGGAGTGAATCTTTCACAATTGAACTGGCTTGCAGTGTTTTTAAATAAACGCAGTCTAGAAAAACTTTACAAAATTTACATCACACTATTTTAAGTTTTCATTTTTTCAAATTTATCAATGTAATATAAATTCATTTATCACATTATTGTAATAAGTAATTTTGTAATAAAATAATGTAAACGCAATATAAGTTTTCAATAAAACTCAAATTATATTCATTATACAAGTATATAGTAGCAAGTGTGTCTTAAACATATAAAAACATTATCAGAAAAATGAATTACTGATGGCACGATTAACGATTTCTTGGAAAATCAATCAAGTTTTATCATTTTAATTGAAATTAATTTGAATAATGGAAATAACGATAGCAGTAATATATCCGAAGCTGAAGAATTAGATTCAGCTGAAATCAGCATTGAAGAAAACGATTTATTATCCGATTCCGAATATTATTCAAGTTAATGAAAAATTAACATAGTAAAACCAAAAAATAATAAAATATTTATTATTTGGTACATGAATGTTTCTAAATTCAAGAAAAAGTTTATCATGTTTACCACATTTCCTTCTCTAACCAACCTTTCAGTATATTTTAATTAATGGTAAGTACGAGAATGATTTTAAAAATACACAAAAATACGAGAATTTTCAGAATTTCGTACAAGATTATTGAACGCTAGATATAACAATCCTGCTGACAAGCTTTCTGTGTTGTGTTGTTCACCCTATTCACGACCATTGTGCTTGTACATAGTGCCCTCTATAGTTTGTGGCGGATCTCAATATCCTGAATAGTTGTCCACAGAAGGAGAAAGATTGTTTGTAAAAAACTTTCTCTGTCTTTCTTATGATTGGGCTATTTGACTAAGATTTGCCATTTTCTGAATAACTGTTTGTCAAAAAAATGTTTTGGTAACAGTAGAATATATGTTAATTATAATTAATTTTAAAGGATCTGCAAGCAATGTAAAAAACTGTAAAGAGAGCATCACAAAAAAAAATCCCAAAAAGTTTGAGAACCACTGATTTAAACAATGAACAAAAAAGTGTCAACTATTTTTTTTTTTAATTTCAATATGAAAAATTTTTTAAAAAAGATATATTTTCAGACAGAATTCTAGTTTGCTAATAAAATTTTGCAGATTAATGACTATACTGAATTGTATATGCACATTAACTTAATTATTATAAAAGCATAATTTTCAAATGAAGTAGTGATATTCTTAATAAGTTATTAGTTTGATTTTTAAAATACTTTTAGCTCTTAATTTCAAACTATTTTTTTATAGACAGAAAAATTTTGATAATCTAACAAATTCAAGTCTGGCATTTAGCAGCCTGAGATTCAACCAATTTAAAAATATAGTAAGTTTTGTCTGTTATCCAATTTGTCATTTTGAAACTATCAAATGAAGCTCTTATGTTTATTATATTGTAATATCTTAAATTATTTTAGCCATCTATTTAAATGATGTATTCACATAAATAAAAGTATAGTATTAGATTATTGAATTTATTATATAGAGAGATTTTTAAAATGCTAAATTATCAGAATTCTATTGAAATTGATCACATTGTTAAACAAATGTTGAAATCTAATTGAAAATTTGTAAAATATTAGTTACCATGTTGTATTTAAAATAGGTTGTCACGATTTTCTTTAATTGAAATTTCATTAAATAAAACGAGATTTTAAATAGGTATGTTTTTGTACATCATACAATTGAACTGTGCTAAGTCTAACAAAATAAACAAAAATAAATCTTAAGTGAACAGTAGCATATGACAAATTAATGAATGAACACAATTTTTCAATACAATATAAATTGTCCTGCTGCTGATTCTATCATCTGCCCCTCTCTTTACTGCTGATTTGTTGGGCTTGTTCATGAAATATTTAAAAACAAAATATAATTCTCAAAAAAATTTTATTTAAAAATTGTCAATACAATATAAGATTTTATGAAGATTTCAATTTTATCAAAGCATTTATAAAATGGCATCAATCACTATATTTTGATTATAAATATTATTTCAAGTCTTATGAGCAGACTAATAGAAAAGTGAAAGTCTGGTAATACCATGTCCATTATTTCCAAATTATGTAAAAAAAAAAAACAGCCTAAAAAGTTGCCAAAACAGTAACACATACAGTATGTATCCAACTTGCATAGTTACATAAATCTATTTTTGTTGAATTTCCATAAAATAGAATGAAAAATTCATTAATTTACTTTTTTGCAAAAATATAATTTATGGTTTTAATTTTTTTTATTTATACTTAAAGTATATTCATAAATTTCATTTGACTATTCTGTTTGTTATGTGCTATTCATGAACAGTAGGACCCCAATTAACACTGTTTCAATATAATGCATTTTTTTACGAATTCTATAGTTTTTATTGATTCACTTTGGTGTGGTTTTTCAAACCATTACACTCACATAAATCCGAAATCGCACAAATTTGTTGCTTTAATACTCCTATGCCTTCTCGCAGTGCATTTGATATCAATGTAGTGTTGTGTATACAAAAGTTTGCTGCGGTCACAATTCATATTTATAATCGGTCATCAAGTGTAAGCTTTTTCTGAAGATGAGGAGCAAAATGAACTTGCAACAGATTTTCTCAAAACAAGTTTAACCACTATGATGGAAATTATGGATCAGTTATACAAAATGATCCAAATTTCGATAGAAGTTCAAAGGCAAGACGAAGTGTCATGGATGCGATGTCTCAGTATCGACAATTGCTTGCTGAAGGAAAGAGGAAAAGGCAAATGACATGACTTCTTAATGAAAAAACAAAAAGTGTCAAATGAGGAAGAACCTTTCTCATTACAAACAAATTATTTAGATGATGTTGCAAGATCGAGAATTACCTCTCCATCCGTCGAGTTATGTCGAAATGCATCATTGATTTCTTAAATCTGTGTTTTATTCGTGAATTCCGATATAATTTATTCATTTTTATAAAAATGCGCATAACTTATTCAAATGCTGGGTAGTAGTTTCTGATGATTTTCCTGTAGATTACATGAACCATTTGTCTTTGGAGATTTCAGAAATATTTCAAACTACACTTTTTCATTTATTTTTTCTCTGTTAACAATAAACAAAGGTATTATATTATTTGCTGAAGGTTTCTCCGAATGTTCGCTTCGTTTTGGATATTCTTTATCGTTTTGCTTCTGCAAAAATTCCAAACTGGAAGTAAGCATAGACGAATCGTCTTGTGTAAATATTTCCGCATTAGTATTCAATGTTTCTTCCTCAAATATTTTTGATTTTCATGAATGATTTATGAATACAAATTGATATTGGCAATAAAAAATGTCTATAATTAATGTAATGTAATAGTAATATTACATGCTACAAAACAAAATAAAAAAATGGTACATATATTTTTTATTCACTGTTCTGTTTCATCTATTTCATTATTTACATGTTAAGATGGCTTCGTTTAATGCTGTTTCGTTTAGCGCTTGGTTTCTTTGGAATGTATCCCCCACATTAAATGGATCTTATTGTATATTGAATTTAAATATTGCCAGACTTGTGGTTTTCAACTTATACAAAAACTTTTTGGATTTTTGGATGAATTAACTGCATAAGTTGAGAACCTACTGTACTGCATAAACAACAGCAATCCATATTATAATATACAGATATAATTAACATATAATGTTGCTTTTTGCATGATGCACAAATATAATGGCAGTTTGCTAATTAACAGTCAAGAATTAATTTCAAATATTCTCATTATGAATTAAATATTTAGAGGAAATATGTTATTTTTGAAATTCATATATATCAGAACTGTTCACAAGAAAACTTACAGTTCCATATAAAATGATTTAATTAAATAGTTTTCTGTTTTAAATTTCAGTTATAGAAAATTTTAAAATATTTATCAAATAAAATATCCTCCAAATTAAATTATTACGAAAATGTATTGCCATTAGAAAAAAATGTCATTAAAAGTTTCCAAAGCAGTATTATTCAAATGGCTGGCTAATAATACAAATCCAAATCAAAAATATATAAAGGAAATTTCTCCATAACTGCTGACAAAATAAAAATCTAAATCAACACATGAGAATTGTCAAAAGTACAAATCTTGTGTTCCAAGATGAGTGCAAACAAAATCACCCTTATATTTTCTAATTAAGTGGAATATTAACAATTACTCATCATTTTGGATGAAAATTATACATTGAATCTACATCAATCAAAATACCATAGAGAGTATTACATTATCAATATTTCATTTTATAATTAATTAATGTTTGCATTATCAATAAAAGCAACAAAAAATAGTAACATAATAGATGATTATTATTAATTTATAACATTAGCACTAAAGCAGATTTTTAAAATCTGTTCTAACTGTTAATGTTATAAATTAATAATTAATGAAAATGGATTTAAATTAGTGAATATATTATAAAACTGATAAATTATCACAATAAATGATACTAAAGAAAAAGAAGTTTTTAATGATATAAAATATTAATAAAATTGGATTAAAACAAGCATGAAATCTCGTCAACTATGGATTCTCCAATTGCAGAATTTATTTATATGTAATTAATTCATGTAAATGCACAGCAATTCACAAACCACAGATCTGGATCAGGCTAAGATGCAGTGAGAGTGATGCATCAGGAGCTAGACTAATGAATATTAATGAGTCAACTATAAGGACTATTAAATTAGTGAAGAGGCAATTAAAAGTAGTGTTGCTACTAGAGTTAAAATTATCTACAGACCCTATGATCCCATTATGGAAAGGATGGAAAAGGTATTTAATATTTAAATCAAGGACCAAACAAAAAAAGAGTTCCTTTAAGTAGTTCAGTGATATGTGAGAAAGCATTGAGAATATACAAACAACTGGGGCAGAGTTCTGGCCTGTCTAAATTTAAAGCTAATAAGGGATTATTTACATGCTTCCTCCATTGCCATAACCTTCATAACATAAAAATAGTTGGAGAAACAACCTCAGTTGATCATAATGTACAGAGACTTATCCAGAACAATTAAAAAATAATAATTGAAGATGAAGGGTATCTTCCTGAACAAGTATTTAATGCAGACAAAACAGGTCTCTATTGGAAGCACATACCTAGCAGAACTTGCATCTCCAAAACTAAATGCCCTGCACAAGGATTCAAGGCCATGAAAGATCATGTCACCTCACTCTTGTGTGCTAATGCAGCAGATGAATGTATGGCAAAACCAATCTAAAGTATCACTCACTCACTCACACACACACGCCTTGGAAGATAAAAACAAATGACATCTTCCAGTATTTTGGCCAGTATTGCAGAGTCAGATGGCAAATGATCCAAATCTGACTCCACATTTAAAAAAATCCAAACTCTGACTCTGATTCCCTAAAATTTGTAAGGTTCAATTCCAACTCCATCCAAAACCTCCAACTCTGCAATCCAGAGTTGCAGAATCAGATGGCAAATGATCCAACTCAGACTCCACCTTTTAAAAAAATCCGACTCCAACTCCTAAAATTTGTAAGGTTCGACTCCAGACTCCGGGCAGTTTAAAATTCTGACTCCAACTGCACCCAAAAAACCTCTAACTCCCAACTCTGCAACCATGATTTTGGCATGTAAAAAGAAAGCATGGGTAATAGGTCATACTGATAATGGACTGATTGAGTAATTACTTCATTAATGATGTTGAGCAGTATCTATCCAGGAAAAACTTAGCCTTCAAGGTGCTGCTGAACTTGGATAACACTCCAGGTTATCCAGACACTTTTCAGTTTGCCACTCAAATGTTGAAGTTGTATTTCTGCCTCCAAATACTACTTCACTCATACAATTGATGGATCAAAGAATTATAAAAACATTCAAGTGATACTATACATGTCACACATTTAACAGGATATTGGAAGCTATTGAAAATGATCCAAGCTTGACAGTCATCTGTTTCAACCAAATTATTTTAATTTTAAATGTATGTAAATTATTTTCTATGGATTATTATTTATTTAACTGTTTTTGTTTTTAATTAAAGAATATTGTGTATAATGTAAAAATATTGCAAATGTTTGACTTTCTTACCAATTCCTCTAACCCTACATTTCTCATTAGAAAGTTAACTTCATCAGATCATAGTGTTTTGCAGGAATAATATATTTTTAATACAGTTAATCCCTATGATTGGCATAGTTGGGTAGTTTGTATTAAAAATACATTAATAAAATTGCAGATGCAAAATATGCATATGACAAAAGGATGTAAAAGTGCATGTAGAAATTTAGATATATGTATACATATATTACAATATTTCTCAGATATCAAAAGAAACATTTATAAGAGCATTATTAATGTGCAGAATTTATTTTGTATTATTAATTAAAAGAACTAAAAAAAGTTAGAGTTGAAAGTTTATGTTTAATAAAATATAGGCATATATGTATATTTAGGGTTATAGTTTCTTTTAAGTAAACCTTAAGTGATGAAACAATTTTAACCACAATGAACTAGTAGCAAACTGTTGGAAAAAATTCCACTTTGGGATTTTTCAGGAGGAATTGTTGGCCAGAACATTTATTCCTCTAATAAACTTGAAAATAGGATTTGGTTTTTCGGATTCTTCAGATAAATGAATATCTTTCCTATGTGGCCCTGGCTAACAGACTGCCATAAGTTAGAGGCTTGTAAGAGGCCATTATCCTATAAAAAATCCTTTTTGCAATATATATATAATTGCAAAAAAGATTTCTTAAAAGGATTTATATATATATAAATCAATGTATAAAATTATTTTTTGATCATGCATTTCATGAAATATTTAGATCTTGCATGAGAGAAACAAAGTTCTAAATCAGGGCTGTCCAACCCGCAGCCCACATGTGGTCCAGTGCTGTATTGAATGCGGCCCAACATAAAATTGTAACTTCCTTAAAACAGTGAGATTTTTATATATTTAATGAAGTTTCTATTATTTAAATACCTATCTACATTACTTATTTCCATTTTCTAAAATATTTCTTATTTCAGTGATTAAAACTTGATCTGCTCTATGATTTTTAAAAAATTTCTGAATGAAATGTCATCAAAGATTATGTTAAACATTTTTGCTTATTTGACATGATGGATATCATATATTGTACATTATTTAAATAACTTTTCGCTTAATAACTGTCATTAGAATTAAAATATTTTATGTTGTGGCCCAAGACAATTTCTTTTTTCAAATGTGGCCCAAGGAAGCAAAAAGGTTGGACACCCATTCTAAATAAAAAAACTGTTTATTACTCTTAGAAATCATATTATAGAGAAACATGACATGATTGTGTCCTGCCCTTATCCAACTTTCTCTTTGCTTTGCAATGTGACATTTTGATACTTTAAATCTGAAATTTTGTCTAAATGCCACATCTATTCCAATAGTGAATTGAATTTTGAAAGTTTTTTAAATTTTAAAGAAAATATTTATTTCAATGAATGCCACACTATTCAAATACTTGAAACTTGAGGATCTGCTTATATACAGGTTCAAATTTTTACCAATTTTTAAACTCTGAAGTCAATGGAGTCAGCTTATACGTGTGAATGTACAGTGCTTTAACTGACTGTGAGATAGAATATATGGATAGCTAAAAATGTTTTTGAATAATTGATATAATCTTATTGAGTGTGCTTAGTGTTTACTTTTATTTAGATTTGGATAATAAGATTGGTATTATGAATAGCAAGAAAATTATCCAGCAAGTATGACACAATAACAAAAGCAAAATGAAGAACAAACACTAGGATTTTCATTCATTAAAAATGTTTTTGTTAGAACAAGTCTTTTATTAACAAAATATTTATCTTGGGAAAATGCTTAACAACAAATATAATTTATAAAAATGCCTTAAAAAAATGCTTAAATTTAATAGTCAATATTTGAATCATTTTAATATATCTAGTTCTTGTAGTTAGTTACACGGTAGATAGTTCCCAAAAATGAATACATAATGTGAAAGCCCAAAAAGAGAAGTTTTAAAACATTACAAATTTCATTTGATTTCATTACTGCATTTCATTACAAATAATTCAGTAGACATTTCAAACAGGAATATTATGATCTGTTATCAGTAAAAATATAATTATTATACAGGCAATCCTCAATTAATGTAGATCCATACTTACATAAGGTATTTTAATGAGTCAGGCTTGAACAGAGTCCTCCTGAAAAAACTTGAGGAATGATGTCATCAATTATAACATTACAAAAATATAAAACATCACTCTTCTAGGAATTTTGTATATAAAGCATTCCCTATCAATTTTTCAAATCATCTTTCAAATGGATAAAAATAATTCCATTTTATATCATGCAATAATCATATATTTGTTTTCATATTGATATAATGAAAATCAATTTTTTATAAAACACTATAATGATATATATTGTACTGCATAGTGTTGAATTGAAAATACAAATAGTTTCTGGTTTATGAGTTCTTGACTTTATGAGGTTTTGTTTATGAAATATCAAAACAAATTGAAAATACGAACATTAATTGCAAAAAAAAAAAAAATTATAAACATTCATAAAAGACATTTTAAACCACATTCATAGTATATAATACAGTAACGATTGAATTTGTATAAGAAACTCCATCTGCTATAAAATCAAAAGTATCAAAACAGCAGCCAATAAACAAAAGCAGCACACCCTCCAGTTTTATCAGCATATTATATAAATAACTTCCATTTCCAGATTGTCCCGAAGGCAGTAGTTCATCTTATTAAAGCTCATCTATCTATCTCTCAATAACAACAAATATAAATATTAAAATTTTTTACTCTAACAAATAATTTTTTATTATTATAATTTGCTTGATTTTAATGACTAGGCTATGTTTTCATTTCTATAGATAAATCATTGTTTAATCATAACTTGATTTTGTTAGCCTTTACTTAATTTTGTGATCAAATTGCATTATTAAGAAGAGAACTCAATTTTAACATTATGTATATGGAAACTGGTTCTTGGATTATGAGTTCTTACTTTATGAGCCAATAATAAATTAATTCATAAAATCAAGAATTACTTGTATTTTACAAGAGGAAAATTCAAAAAAGAATTTTTAAGTAAGAATACAGGTTTTCCCCACATTACAAAATTAGAGCAATCCTACAGATTCTTTTGTAAGCCAAAAAAGGCATATGTAAAGACATAAATGCAAAGAAGTAATCATTAATTTATATGGAAAAAATCTGAACCAAAAATAATAATCTATCAAATTATACCAAATAACAAACAAAACCTAAAATAATATTAACATATAGTAAAAGGAGAAATGATATTATAAATACACAGTCTATATAAAGTAGAAATAATGTATGTATTATAGTTTCATTTACAGTACCATTTGTTTTCAGTTAAACTGCCATATTACACATGTATGGGACATACTTTATCTGATGTTAACACTATTGATGGGGTTAACAGAAAGGTTGAAGGATGAGGTTCAATGGTCTGAACTGGATATTCTGAAAAAATGGATGTGTGGAATTGAATCTGGATCCTTCAAAATAGCAAGCTAATGCATTACCACATGATCATCTGACCAATTTTTTTGTAAAAGTGAAAATCCTCTTCAGATTTCTTTCAATTAACAAACACAGGTACTAATGTAGCACTTTCATAAAAGCAAAACAGCACTAAGCAAACTTTCATAAAATAGAAAAAAACCTGTACTTTATATACTCTAATTATATTTAGATTATTTTGTTTATATATCTTGATAAAACTGATTATTATAGCAACTGAAGAAAAGTTTTTTTTTGCACAAAACAAATTATTAAATCAAATACATATATATTTTTATTTGTGTATTTGATTTATTAAAGTTTATTTATTTACAAACTGGACAAATCATACCTAATTGTATGATTTTAATAAGCTATTTATGAAATAAAAGCTAAAAAACAACTAATAAAAATTTCATTATAACTATTCACTGATATATAAATTGTAGACATGCTGTTTTTACCCCCTTTCTTTAGTCATGATTTTATGTAATTGACAGATTTAAAATTATTCTAAGTATAAACTTACTATGCAGTTAATAAACATCTACTTCAACTATAAAAAATTTCTTAAGTTTTAATAGAGCACTTAGTTCAAAAAAATTTAATAGGAATTCTGTCCTGCTAATTTTACATATATAATTGAAATGGGATAACAGAATATATTGTATATACATACATACAGTATATTGTTCTGAAAACATGTATATTAAAAAAAGTATTAATTATATTTGTTTTCTGGAAATTCTATAAAAATCTGTTGATTATTTATAAACTGAATTTAAATGTTGATAATATATGAAACAACAAACATAAATCTGAAAAGTAAATTCATATAAAACATTTTCTTTTCATTAATATAACAGAGTATCAATTCCAGACATGTTTAAAATTATTTATAGAAAAGATTAATTTCTATTTATCAATAATATATTTAAAAAAATTTTTTTTGTAAAAATTTATTTTACCTCTAAACAATCAGGCAAGTCACATTGCATACCACAGAAATGTGTTATAATGAGATAAGAGTATTCATGTTAACTTTTAGCTTTTGCCAACTTTAATTTTATGTACCAGTTTTGATGATTGTTTTATGTATCTTTGCTTTAAGTACAGATTAAATCAAGTTTGTGATATGTAGCACTGCACTCTGTGGCACAACATAACTATTTGTTAAGAGGTGAATTAAATTTTTACCAAATCTTCTGATATTACATTTTAATATACAATATTAAAATTAAATTTTGAAATGTATTATCTCATATAACTGATAATTTTTATTTTAGATTAAATAAAGACTAATCTCAAACTGAAGACAGCAAATTAACATACAATTCCTAACAACAAATTAAAATATAAAATATCTTTTTCTATGAAATCAGTTCTTATATTGTGAAAATCTAAATATTGTGTAGTTATTTAAATATTGCATAGCTTTTTGTTGTAACCAAATCTATTGTTAAATTATCTATGACAGCAAAAATCACCAGAGGAAATTTATGAAGAAAATAGCAATTCTTTTTTTTTCTCTTATAAACTATCAAATAATCATAAGTTTTGATATCTTATGTGATTTCAGCTTACACAATTCAATTTAATTTTTTTTATTTAACTGATGTAATAAAAAATAAGTTGATATATAATAATAACCAATATTTCAAAATCAGTCATGTATTTATATAAATACATCTATATATAATATACTGGATATATGTATATAATATGAAATAAACAGTCATAAATTCTTAAATATCAAATATAGAGAGGTGATTTTTAAGAATGTGCATCACTTAAACAGAATGTTAATCTATACAAATAATTTAGCCATTTTTAAACATTTAAAATTATTTATTTTAGTATTATTTAATATTTAGACTTATAAAACTTCATCTCTCTAAAATTTAATGTAATGTACACAAAGATAAATTCTTCTAATTTAACACTTTCTAATTCGCATATGTTTGTTTAATAATAACCTTTCAATGTTTTATATAAAAGCAAATAGATAAAGACCGATTATTGATTTTATTACTATAGGAAAAAGTATTTTTTTGGTCGTTCTTTTAATTTAATATTTTAATTGAAGTCTCGAGGAAGATAGAATATTGACATCAGCTACAGGTGTATAGATTCAAATAGAATTCCATCTAAAATAAATAAAATTTATCAATAATTAAACAGTTTAGATGGAAATCAGATAGAAGACGATTTAGGTATCTTTTTTAAGTTAAAACAAACAACGTTGGTGGAAGTCACATCAGTTATATTTTATTATGTTTTAAACCATTTTAATTTACTTAATTTCTACATTAACGCGTTTAATAACATTTAAGAACATTTTAATAACCGATAATACTTACCAATTGAGCCCACGATGAAAATTTTTCGACTTTCTATCACAAATGACAGACCAATGACTCCTCATCGACTAAATCCTTGTCTCGCTCCTTATGACGTCAGACCTCAGAATGGAACTTCCAGAGAGCAAAGCGACACCGTTCGGGAATGGTTGTCGTTTCACTAGATGCACGATATTTCCTCCATTACTCATTTAGTAAAGCTCATTTTTTTATTTTTTGAATTTTTTATCGCCCATATATAATCCTATTATTTTTATGCTAGATAATATAAAATAAAATAAAAAAAATTTAGTATCATCGCTATTTATGCATGAATCTTTCTTCAGGATTTGTTTATTTTAAATAAAATACGAGAAAAATCGAAAGTCGTTTAAAGCAAAATGGAATGAATGATGGATTAGAAAGGATGTAAAGCGAAATTTCATTCTACCTGTTGCGCTCAGAACTAAAATAAAATTTTGGCACAATACCAAAACGTAGAAAGGAAAAAAAACAAGACTATCTGTTGAATAAATTCTAGTTTCGTCATAATTTATTATTTACACTTTATAAATTTTTAATTTTTATCTCTCGAGTAACTGGATTTTTTTGTTTTTGTGTTTTTTTTATCTGTAATTTTCTCCTGTCATAAATATTACACTAAAAATATATTATTTCAGTTAATAAAACAAACATCGGAAATAATTCAAAAACATTTTTTTTCTTTTTTAAATTCTTTTGATAATAGTAATAAATTTTTCATTTTTATTATTAATGTTAAAATTTCTTTATAATATTCATATTAAAGAAATATTTTATGATTTCCAAATAGGGTTCGCAAACACACAAAAAAAAAATTAGACACAATAAATTCTTGGATTACTTTCAACTATTCAGCCACGATCTATTAATATATAACTTTTTACGAAATATATAATTTGTTATGATATTAGTAAAATTATTTTTCAAAAAATAATTTTCATTTTTGTTTTTTTAATTACTGCTATAATGAAATAATTTATTTCGTTGTTCACAGATGGCAACACTATCATTAAAGAAGGTAATTTTCTTTTGTCTGGTTTCCAGGATGAAAATTATAAAATGTCTCTTGAAACAGAAGAAAAACATTTTGATTATTCTGTTTATCAATTATAATTATATCTTATATTAAGTAGTTTTCATAGCTAAATCGCTTCACGTTTACATAGACAATAATTATTTAGAGCCTGTTATATAACTTTATAAATAAATTAATACAGTAATTGGTAATTTTCAAAAATAATTTTGTCTGATAGAAACACTAATTTAAGACAAAATATATTTATTGGGCTTGTTTCACTTCAACATTTAATGTTTCACATATATAACAAACACAAATCTTTTAAGAAAATTACAATAAATTATAACTTTTAAACTTTTTATGGATCATATAAAAGTAACAGAATTATTTAGTCTGGTAAATTAAATATTGATTGGGTTCAACGGCACACTAGAAATACGAAGTCGGTTACAGCAAATAATAAGTATTTGTCCTCTTATAAATTTTATAAAAAGAATTCTCTCTTCATTAACAACTATTTCTAATGCTGTACTGTGCTGTATTGATAAACTAAAACAAAAACATTATAAATAAAATATTAATAAATCACTGCTTGTTTTTCATTAATTAAACTAAATTTTATTTTTAAAAAAATTCGTTCAGAAATACAATATTTTATTGTACGAAGTGTTTTCTCTTTCTAACATTTATTTCTGGAAGTTCTAAGGAAATTTTTGGCAAAAGTGAAATGGCAATTGGGTAACATACTGTTGATGTAATTTTGGAACCGATCAATATACCGCTGAACGAGTTAACCATCAACTTTTCATGATGTAATATTATTTCGTTCAATAATTTTATATTATTCCAATACATCAACCTATTTCTTTAAACTTATTTAAAATTTTATGGAAGATTTCCATATTAATTTTCATAAAAAGCATTTAATCGGAACCATCTCTAAAGAAGTAAAATATAATGATGATATACTGATTATCATTATCATTAATTAAAGAAAAAAAAAACAGAACGAACAAAACATTTTGATATCAAATATTTTAAAAAATTATAATTTATATTTGTATCTAATATTGTAGAAAGCATATTCTTTATCGAAATAAAATTTTAATATACAGCTTTAAAGCTATTACTAGTTAATTTATTAATTATTTGATTATTATGTTTTCATCTCGAATGAAACACATTACAATATTTGAATTATCCAGTAACATTTTCAAATATCAGTCTGGAAGAATGCAATCGACATTTTATTCGCCTACACTTCTTAGATACAGCGAATCGGATCTACAAAACAGTAACTACCAGAGGTCGAATAATGATCTCTTCTTTCTAGACTAATCTTTTATGCAATTTATATTTATAACCCATTCGTTTCCTACAATAAGATATCCGTTTTAATAATGTATTTATTTTTAGCAACTTTTATAAGTCTCCAAGTCAACATAAAACTATCATGTGACATTTTTTTATTTATGTATCTCTTCGTCTTCAAAATGTTTTGTTTTCAACAATCTATATAATATTTGTTTTACTATTATAATATATGAAACTGTTGATAGTAATTGGCAGTAATGTTTTAAATGAAATGTGTTATATCATCTTTTTAACTTTTTAATTAAATTTGTTTTTTTTTTAATATAAATTATTGCATCCTAAATCACATGCTATTTTGTTACACTTATTTCTTTCCTACCTCAATTTTTTGGAATTATTTTCGAAAAATTGGCAGTATGTTCTTATTTCTCTCTATAGTGCTGACATCTATTGATAGTAGCATCTATTAATACATTAAATAATGTCAATTCCTATTTCTCTCTATAGTGCTGACATCTATTGATAGTAGCATCTATTAATACATTAAATACTGTAATGTCAATATACTATATACGGTATTTATTATGACGAAATTTATTACTTTACATAAATTAATACGATTTTTTTAATTATAACTGTAATATTATTATTATTAATCTGTATATATTTAAGTTTTCAGCATTTATATTTTTATTATAATTGATTACTTTTATTGCACATATATCAATGAAACAAAACAGCTTTTAACGTCATTTTATAAATGCCTGAGAAATGATTACCGATTATCTCAAGAAACATTATCAGTTTGTGGAGAAATTTATCTTAATTCAGAAGATGAGCAAAGTCATTCGTCATTTTTACAAGATAAGAAAGTTTGGACGAAGTGTCAATGATCTGAATCATAATCTAATAGAAACTTCATCACTAACGTGGAGAATCATTAAAAGCATATTAAAGACATAATTATTTCATTAAAAAAATAAAAAAATTATAGTCTTAATAAATTAATTTGTTTATCATCAAAGAAAAATTCTTGTTTAGTTTTCTATGAAGTACAGTAATTTACAATAAATAAATGTAGCGAGAAACTAGAAATATTTTGAATAATCATTGTTCTTGCATGATTTTTTTTTATTAAAACAAATTATTATTATTAAAATAGAAAATGAAATCGTGTTTACTGTTTAAATCAGTATTTTTCACATTTGCATCGCAACTGTAACGTTTAAGTAAATATTTTGTAGATTTGTTTGATGTTTTTATTATAGAAAAAAAATTGTTGACGATAAAATATACTGTAATCAAAATGATTCGGATCTTTCAATAATAAACAGTTAAGATGTTTTCTATTAAGATTCAACGTCACTCAATAAAATTGAACAATTTCGTACCGAAACAGATGTTTTCATAATTTTAACTATGAAATTTAAAATCTTGTCAATTATAAAATGTTGAAAATCTAACTTTGTGATGATTATTAACATTTCGTATTAGTTACATTTTTTCCAATTTTATCTGTAGAAGAAGACGGAACAAGATGAGTCAGTTTTTAGAATTTCGACTATAAAATCAAAAATAATTATGCAAAATATCCGTAAATTTTATCAAAGAAAATAGCATTACAATTGAACACTTTGGTACTGAAATGATTAATCAACATTAATATATACATTAAAAACATCATATCAATTGAACGATCTTACTCCAGTGGTGGGGCAAGACGGTTCGACTGATAAATTCTAATTTCAAAAATTATTTTACATATAAAATTAATCATTATAATTTATTATGAAATTTCATTCTAAGAAATAATATATTTTATTTCAAATATCACTAGACTCCGAAAATAAAATTTATTGGAATTAAAAATAAAATATCCTCTTCTGAGAATCAAAATAAATATCGGTATTTATGATGATAATAAAAGTAAAAAAAAAAAAAAAAGATTTAATTCATGTTCTCTATTCTTAAATTCTTTGTCATTATAAAAAAGTACATCTAACAACAGAACATCGAAAATATTTTTAGTTTCTTAACAAGATGTTATAATTGAATATGCTTTGAATTAGTTGAAAAAGATACAATTTTGGCATTTGAACCTGTTTCGAAGAAAAAATAGGCCTGTATATCATGATAAACCTATTAAGTACTACACATTCAAATTTTTAGATCATTAGTACTTCTGAATTTCTATAGAATTAAGTGTAAAGCGTGACTAAATGACTCCAGACACTCCAAGAAATTCAATCTTGTTTTGATATTAACTTTCCGATGGAAAATTGAGTTAGATCAAAATTGGATAAAATTCAATATTTCTGAAGTTTGAAAGAAAATAAAATTATCAAAGATCCATCAGAAAAAGTGGAATAATAAATGGACACCAATTTTTTTTTCCTTCGACTATAATTTACTATTCAGAAATTAAACAAACATTAATATTTACTGGGTATTATCTTAAATGTGAATCGAGTAATGAGTACATAATGAAAATATTTGCATTGGTTACTTGAAATATTATTGTAAATATTGTATCTGTTATATGTCATTAATTTAAGAAAAGCCCTAAACATGAAAAATAAATTATGATAATATCGTTAAGTATTTTTCAATTATAATCGTACACAATTTATTAGATATCTATCTATCTAGAGTTACGATTTCTTGAAATTAATCTTGGCAATTTATCTTACTTTTAAATGTGCCAAAATGCATAAAATCATTTTTAGTTAATTTTACTAATAAACGATGATTTTTACTAATAACAAAGTCCAAGCACCTAGATTGCTATGAAACATAAACGAAACCTAAAAATATAATTCATTTTAATTTTTCATAATATGTTTCTGAATAAGATATTTATTTTTATATTTTAAAAGTCGGAATTAGAATAATATAATGCTTTAAATAACAATATGGCTGATGCTATAATAGATTTATTTATAAATTTCACTAACTTATAGTTTTATATATTAACGATATATAAAACTTGCTTGTTAAAAATTATCAGTCACTTTCATTCCTAGAAATCTTTATTAAAACGTCCTTACTTTTTTCGATAAATTAACAATTATTCTTTAAAAATAATATTTACATATTTTACTATTAGAAATTATTTTATTTTTCGAAATAATATCAACAGGTTCCTTTTCTTACAAGACTACAGTACTTCAAACTAACGTGCAACAAAATAAATATTATATATATAGTCTACTTACAGTTAAAATACAAAATAATTATAATTATCGATTATAATTATGTGATATTCGATCAAGTTTAGATTACGATTAGAAATTTAATCTAAACTTATGAGAAGCATATGTCTAGCACGATAAAAGCTATTGTTATTGCCAATGGCGTTAAGTAGCAACCATTTCTTTTTATATATAGAAGAAAATTTTAAATGAACATAATAGCATTCATGCGGATCAAGCAGCTTCAAAGATACAAATGTTTTAAAATTTATGTTTTTGTAGCCAAATATATTATTTATTTAATTTTACAATTTTATTCAAAGATTTAAACGGTAAAAAATTTTCATAAATCGAAAATAGAGGAAAAACGGTAAAATGGATACTGTATAGTATTGAGAGTTGGGGTATATCAGTAAAGAATAATTTTTGCCAGAATATTCATCAAAAACTGCGAAAGTGCTTTATCAAATTCCAAATATGTATTTAGAAACTAATAACTTATTTAATCTTATTTAGTTGGGGTATATCAGTAAAGAATAATTTTTGCCAGAATATTCATCAAAAACTGCGAAAGTACTTTATCAAATTCCAAATTAATCGAATGTTTAAAATCTGTTATATTTATCATGGAGCATTTTTTAAATCTAAGGTGGAGTGGAGTAAGACCGTAGTTGGGGGAAGTGCATTATCGGGCTTTTTTATTATAAGATAAGCGAAATTTTGCTATTTGATATTGTAGTAATCTACTACAAATTAATATCAACCTATGGATATAGATAAGCACGATGAATGATGCGATTCCAATATTTACATCGACCTTTACAAAAGCGTCGCGTCGGAACAGCACACACAACTTTGACAGGAACTCAAAGTGCAATAATTCTTAGGATAACTTCATATTAGGAGCTATTTTTTGGTAAAGGTATGAAGAATATTGATTAAAGTTTATATTAAATAAACAATATTTTGACATTTCAAATGTTTTTGAGAAAAACCCTGGTAAGCTCTTGCCCCATAAATATTGTTACCTGGGGCAAGTGCAGATCAGCACCTTGGGGTAATCGCCTATTAGGCTGCTGTAGCTTCATAACACGTTCAATTTTATTATTTCGTGTTCTACAGTTTAATTTTGTTTATTAACTTCTTTTTTCTAGCATATAAAATAGTTCGCAGCTACGTCAGAAAAGCCAACAAGGGGCGATTATTTAAAAGAAATGAACGGCATGTGAACGTTGTCGAGATGATGATTGATAAGCACAAAGATATCAATTAAAATTTTTGTATAAACCACTTTTTATTTGATAAAAAAACATTTAGTCATAATAAATAACAAAATGTGTGCTTTGTTACTTTGAAAAAAAAAATAAAAAGTGATATAAAGAAAATAATGTTAGATGAGTATGGTGAAATAAAACAAAAATATAAAGTAATATAAGCACACAAGTTGTTATTAAACAATTTGTGTATTTACTTCACTATATATTTGTTTTATTTCACTATATCCTCTCTCACATTTCAGAGTTCAATCCTTGTTTCTTTAATAAAGGATAACTCTGAAACGAAACAACCTATCTTAATACAGTAAAAAGCATTTTATAGTAGTAGATTTGTTCATAATTCTACTTTTGCCAATTAGTGATGCCGTAAATAAACTTCAAAGCTTTTTTAACTTGCACGTACACTCTTACCCTGTTTCCGGTTAAGTGCAGAGTAGCTGACATTTTGTTCGATTTTGTTGCAAATTTAAAATTTTCAAGGATGCATTATACGGTAATAGCTGCGCATTCCGATTGTTAACGACCCTGTTAAATATTTATACGATCGGTTAAAATAGTTGCATTTAAAGTCCAACTTTGCAAAAACCGTTCTGCACTTACCCCACTCCACCTTAATTGTTCTTCAATTTTAAATTTTCGTATATTTTTATTCACATAAACGTAGTTCATTTATCTGTGATTATTGCTAAAGACAACAGGTTCATCATCTTACCCTGGCCTGGGAGTAAGATGAATTTTTGAGATGTGTCTGAATATATTTTCTCCCCTCCCTAACCATTTGACATATGAGTTTTCTAACATAGCATTTATATTCGCCTGTCTTGAAAGTACAAGATAATAAAAAGATTCCTTTCAGTCTATGAAATGCTATGACCAATAATTAGATAAATGTCAAAATCGTCATCTTACCACAGTCTCCCCTATATGTATATTATAATTCTTAAACATGTTGAATATCAGCTCTATTATTATCAAAGATGGTTTTCAACCACTGGACAGTTACCTATGTTTCAATATCCATAGAATAAAAGATGCAATGTAGTTTTATCATATTTTACACTGATTCTATTTTCTTTTTAATTATATCATACGAATAATAAAACACACAAACACAACTATATATATATATATATATAAATTTATATAATTCCAAAATCGTAATTAGCTTTAATAAAGTATTGATCTATAGAAAAATAAAAAAAGCTTCTCTCAATCTGTACTTTGCTGTAATCATTTAAATCTTATCTTTAATTTTTTTATGCAATTCATTACTATGTTGAATTAATTTTGCAGCTGTATTTCGATAACTTCAATTTATAAATCAATATTGGCACCATCATTAATACCTAATATTTAAAAATAAAATATTAAGCAAAATCTGGAAAGGTTAGGTTAGGTTTTTTGTCAACAGATGATGACATTCCATTCTGGAAGAATACTATGTGGCGGGGCGAAACAAGCCCTTCCATAGGCTGCCCACTTTGCGGAGGGGTCAGCTGGATTGTGGAGGACGGGGATCGGACCCCATGATAAATATTTTTCAAGGGGTGGGACCCGGGTCCTCCAGAGTGGAAAGGCGAAGCGTTTCCACGCGGGCAATCCGGTCGGTTAGGTTAGTTTAGTTAAGCCGCCATATCACAGGCTGCCCACCCTGCGGAGGGGTCAGCTGGATTGTGGAGGACGGGGATCGACTGGCCGAGCCCGGACCTCATGATAAATATTTTTCAAAGGGTAGGACCCGGGTCCGTCAGAGTGGAAAGGCGAAGCGTTTTCACGCGGGCAATCCGGTCGGTTAGGTTAGTTTAGTTAAGCCGCCATATTGCATGAGGAATATACTATATCTGGTGGCGGCCACTTCAGGCTGGCCAACACCCATGATGGAATCAACAGAATGGTTGAAGGATGGGGTTCCTGAAAAACTGGAAGTGTGGGATCTGGATCCTTCAGGGTGGTAAGCCACAGTTTTACCACGCGGCCATTAGGCCGACCAAAATCTGGAAAGTAATAATTTTATTAGTTCATTTGATGATGGAAGTCTCTCCAATTCTATAATCTAAGCAAACATCTTTATTATTGTTTTGGTATATGTATTTAAAATATTTTAATAATTGAAAATTCCAAATACCAGAGCCCCTTTAGCCATTAAATTAAAGAATAAGGCCTGTTACGCAGTAACTATTTCAGATTTTCGTAAGGATGAGAGGAAGTCTTCTCGTTTCGTAATTTGAAAAACAGTGATAAGATAAGAAGACCATATCCTCCATATAAACAATATAAAGAAGAAAAAACCATAATAAAAATTTAATAATCTTGACTATCACGAATAATTTTAATATACCATTTTCTTTGAAATGAGATTGATCTCCGCACATGGAAGCTTGCTATAAATTTACGATGGAAGAACAAGATTCGATTATAAATTATCCGTGATCGAATTCTAGCATGTTTCGAGTAATATGAAATGTGAGCTATTTGGAACCAGCCAAGTAGCACGTTCTAAGTTCATATTTCAAAATCTTTCTGAAAGGATCCGGACTAAACGGTTGGCTAAACTCGTTGAACGCAATTCTCTAGCATTGCTGATATCACCAATGTTGATCAATAAGCGTTGAGTTTTAAAATAATTGCCATACGCAGTATGAATTCGCAATTATATAATCTCCGCCCTTATATATCGATGAGAAATTCGGTAATATAAACAAATTAACTTAAATTCTAAATAGAGGAATGGCAATATTACTATATTTACAGAAATCGTGAAAAAAGACCTTATACTTTTAAATTTAATGTTACCGCTTCCTAGGACGAGGACCTGGGGTTGGATTTATAGGAAGCAAGTGTTTTGTGTTGTTTCACTCAGTGGCTGATTAAGACCGGTTGAGACCCCGGGCGCAGAAGAAAATATTGGGCCCCTTAAAAAAAAGAGAGAATCAAGGGAATAAAAATACATATTAACCATATTTTTAAATAAATAAAACATATTATGTACTATTTATATTTTGAGTATCAAAAGGTGAAGTATGTTACTACATACTTTTCGCAGTGTTGCCAGTGTAATATTCGTATTCGGTATACGGTAATTGTTTATCATTGTATTGGAGTTTGGTTGTTAATGAAAATAAGCGAATATAAACATACTATCAGGTTTTACTAATGATTGAAAACTTATACTTAATTATAATTGCATTAGAAAAATGTGTAAAGTTGGGGTTTTGCGGGTCCCCAGAAGCTGGGGCTCCGAGCGCGCACCTAGTGTACCCGCCGTTAAATCCGCCTCTGGTTTCACTGTGTTGAAAATTTCAAACATAAAAATGTATGTTATGTCGATGCATGTATGCGAAGATTGTTCATAGATTATTACAAATTGTTGGTTACCGTACAAGTGTTGTTATTTCTGTTTGAATTAGTAATGTATGAATGGGTGTAGGCTAAATCGATGGCCACCGGCCAGTATTGGGACGGCAGACCGACGACCCCCGTTGATAAAAAAGAATGGATGGTCAGTCGAACACTGCTGGGACAGCGGAACAACGACCTATTTCTAACCTAAATGGAACGGCTTTCTTTTACGTTTAATAAAAGAGATAGAGGGCAAACTCAGTGGTTCAACCCTTTGAAAAATGAAAGATGAAAATGAAAAGAGTACTGGAAAATATGAGGAAAGAGAGAAAGAATCCTGTCAGAAGTGTGATAGGACACTAGCGGTTGGAAAAGTGCACCTATTAGTCGCCTCTTTCGACACGCAGGTGATACGATGGGTGAATTGTATCCCCCACCCATACGGGAAATTAGAACCTGACCACAAGATGCCTAGGACTTCGATTTGCTATAATTCTAACCTGATCACTCGGGCCGAGAGAATCATGTCAGGACTATCCTGAATATTCAGATTCATGTGCTTGGGAAAACTTTGCTACTCCTACTTGTCCTATTGATTTGATAAACAAAAGTTTAAAATTTATTATAAAAAAATAAAAATTTTAACAATAATTAATATTTGATTTAACTACTACTCACTTGAATTAAATTTTCAAACTCACGAATTCAGAGAAAATCATCCATAAAATCAGTAATATAGCCTTTTTATCTTTTAGTATTTTATTTTTTTTTTTTAGTAAAGCCGGAAGCCTTTTTGCAATAGTGAAATGTTTGAATTGTTTTAAAAGTTCGGCTGTGAAAGTTGTAGTTGTTGTTTAACCATACATTTTCCAAATAAATTTATACTTCCAGTACGAATTTTCATTCAATAATTCATTGACAATATCATCTCTTACCTGGTGCCTGACGCCTACCGTCCGTAATTATCTTCGGTCGAGCGGTATCAATTTGATACATTAATTTGCGTAAATTATTTAGCGCGTTATCAATTTGATACATTAATTTGCATAAATTATCTATAATTTTTTTATCAGTTTTAAGATTTGAAGTTTTTTTGATCCCTATATAAGCCAACCTCCCACTTCAGAAATTTTTTTTTTGAGAAAAAAACTTGGCTTATACACTAGTATATACGGTAGTTTCTGGCAGTAAATGACCTTCAGTAGCATGCCATCAATAGCTTGCTACAGTTTAAAGTAAGTGAAATATTAAATAATTATGATATTCTAATTAAAAATGCTAATGAAATTAATAGCATTATCAGTTTATATATTTTAAAAATTAATTAATGCATTCTTCAGAAAAAACCTATATAAAATTTTATTGTTTTGAAAAAATTAAAGCTAAATATTTATTATTCATGTTATGTGTAATCAAATATTTATTTCATATAGATTATTGTTAAAATTTCACAAACTATTAATAAATATATCTTATTTACATAACATATAAAATAAAATTGAATATATATTTTTCAATTTAAAACTAAAAAGATATTTAGGATTATGCTATAGAACAGGTGGGCAAAAGGCGGCCTGCAGGCCAAATCTGGCCCGCGAAGGCATCTTATACAGCCCGCCGCATAAACTAGAATATATTACAGTTTCAAGACCCACATTTGTAAAATTCTACTCAAAAAGAAAAAATAAAATAATAGATACTTTTTAGTGTAAAATAATGGATACTCTCGCTAGTGTACATACACTACCGAGTTATTCCAAATTTTGATTATACAGGTTGTTCCTAAAGTCCACCAACAAACTTCCAGGCAGGTTCTACTTATGAAAAATAAATAAAAAATGTTTAATGAACATATGGTCTAAATTGCACCATTTTTAAAAAATGTTTAATGAACATATGGTCTAAATGGAACCGTTTTCGAGTTATTACTCTTTAAATCTAGCCAATTACCATCACGTACACAAAACATCATGCCATGTTGCATTTCCAAAACATGTTGCTTGCCTTCTTACTGCCCAGTAGTAAGTAGGAGAGCGACGCAATGCGACCCATCTTGGCAACGCGACGCGTCGTGATACTTTGTGTACCCGATGGTGATTGGCTAGCTTTAAAGGGTTATAACTCGAAAACGGTGCAATTTAGACGATATGTTCATTAAACATTTTTTATTTATTTTCATAAGTAGAACCTGCCCTAAAAGTTTGTCGGTGGACTTTAGGAACACCCTGTATAATTAACCATGAACATAGTAAATTTCACCATTCACATTAAGTTGTAAATTTGTTTTTACAAAATTATTTACCTAGGTACCAACATTTTGTAACATTCTGATGTAATAGGTTGTTAGCAATCAATCAGTTTGATAAAATACTTATATTTTTAAAGAAAATTATCTGAATTTATTAATACATAGGAGGAATTATTTTTTAATGTTTCTAATGAAATGAAAATAGTTTCTAGGATGCTTTTGAACTCTTTGCATACAAACAAAAACTAAGAAAATAACATATTGAATTCTTTGCATACAAACAAAAACTAAGAAAATAACACAAGAAAAGTTTATTTTAAAAATAATATTGATACACGAACATATTCTTTGTGTAAATATCACAAAAGTGATTACATACGATAGCGAGATTGACAAGAACATGTACAGATAAATTGGCGCAGCCATTATTCTTGTCCCATGTGATGGTGAGAGAAATATGTTTGTGCAAGAATCAATCTTGGTTGAAAGTGCGAGCCATTATTCTTGTCCCATGTGATGGTGAGAGGAATATGTTTGTGCAAGAATCAATCTTGGTTGAAAGTGCATTGGTTGAATTTTATGTCAAAATATTTTTTATTAATTATTATTAGAGTAGCTAATGTTTTATCAATAATTTCATTGGATAATTACATAATAATAATAATTAATAATTACATAATTACGGCATCGTAAGGTTAAATTCACCCTTAGTACTTTTCAATTTTTATACAGCCCGCTTCATCTAAGATTGTTTATCCGGCCCTCGGCAGAAAATAATTGCCCACCCCTGCTATAGAATATATTTAACATAAGAAATGTCATGTTCTTATATTCACCATGATTGTTTATCCAGCCCTCGGCAGAAAATAATTGCCCACCCCTGCTAAAGAATATATTTAACATAAGAAATGTCATGTTTTTAATTCAGCTTTTTATTTTTTCATATTGTACATGGCTTATTTTTTCTTTTTTTTTGTCCTACAACATTAAGCATCACACTGTTTTAAAGGATTTTTTTATGCTGATTACAAAAATATATGTAACTATGTAATATATATATGTTTTGAAAAAATATATTTTTCACATATACTATTCCAAAAGAAAATTATTATACAATGTTGGTGCCTTAAAAAACTGGCCTAGGATTACTATTACACTGTTATCTTATTTTTACTGATCCTTTCAAATTCTACAAATTTTACTAAAATGGCCATTTTTAATAAAATTTAATAATTTATTGAAAATACCAGAGTTACTAAAGCAAAATATACCAAAGTTAGGTGGAACTGTGGTGATTGCACCTATACAACATTATGGCACCATATTGTTCCTTGACTGAAAGGGAGACACTACTACATAAAATGATATCATACAGTAATACGATACTTAAAATCAACAATATACAAAATATAAATAAATCAGTAAATATGAGCTTTTAAATGTTGTAAACCAACATGTTCAGACTTGTGACATGCAAATCAATAAATATTTATGCTCTATAAAGAAAAAAATTTTGGAAAATTTTCTGTGTAAGTTCAGATTTATGGAGGTCATACCTGTATTTGTTAAATTGTTCTTGGTAAAACATAGCATACATATTTTATTCCATCCACCTTATTCCTTGGACTTGGCACCATGTAACTTCTTTTTATTCAACAAAATAAAAAAACATTGGAGAAATACATTTTTTAAAATTTAATAGAAATTGGACAAGCTGCAACCATGATTCTAAGAGATATTTATACAAATACAGTGATACCTTGACTTATGAATTTAATTCGTTCCTGGTCGGTGGTTTCGTTCATAACTCGAAAAGTTTGTATCTTGAAACCCAGTTTTCCATTTTATCTTATGGGAAATCAATTAATCTGTTCCCAGATTTAGAAATTTTGAAAACAATAAAAAAATATACATTTGTATACAATTATTATTTTTATTTTGAAATCTTTGGTTTTACATGCTTTGTATAAAAATCATCTTCCATTAAATAAAAAAAAACAATTTTCTTGTGACTGGTTTTATAATTCGGGTTTCAATTTCTTGTTATCAGTTGCTTCTTTTTGCTCTTAGGCTTTAACTCATATGGCAAGTCAAAAATTAGTTAACAAAGAATTCAACATATCTAATAATTATTATGTATTAATTAATCAGTCTTCAGCACTTGTTTAAGCGAAAAAATTTATATTTAATACTTATTAAAGATCTTTTAGCTTAATAAAGCCATCCTCAGTAACTACAAGTTAAAAAGTAAACGGATACAACAAATCGAATTATTTGAATACAAGCTGAAAGATCTTTAATAAGTATTAAATATAAATTTTTTCACTTAAACAAGTGCTGAAGACTGATTAATTAATAATTCTAATAAGAAGCAAAAGTATATAATGCAGATTTTAATTATTATGTAGATCTTTAATATTATCAAGAATAATTGGTCTTTATCATATTAAATAAAATAAAAAATTCCTTAACCGAGAAAACAAAATATGAATTTTTATCTTTTTCAGTAAATATAGAATATGCACTAAATGAACTTTAATTGGAAATAATAGACTTGTTTAGTAATTTAGATTTGAAAGATACTTTTGAAGAAAAAATTTGGTATATTTTTATAAAACATTTATTAAAGAAAATCAATTTCCTAACTTAAGGAAGTATGCAGCAAAAATTCTATCATTATTTTCTACAACTTATGTATGTGTTTTCTGCAATGAATTTAGTAAAAAGTAAAACAAGAAATTGGGCTAACAGACTCACATCTCAAAAATAATTTAAAACTAGCAGTGACTAATATCCAACCAAATATTTTGGATATATTATGTTCACATCAGTTAAACGAGGGTGGCAGTTTATAGAGGGGTGGCTTAAAGAGGTTTGACTGTATATGCATATTTCAAAAAATAATTGAGATATGAAACTTATAGAAAATGTTTTACAAAAATAATATTAAAAAGCATTACAGTTCATATTCAGGCAAATAACGAGGGTGGCGGTTTATAGAGGGGCGGCTTAAAGATGTTTGACTGTATGTTATTAGAAACCTAGAACCATATTAGTAGTATATCTAGAAAGTATGTTAAGAGAAAACTTAGTTATAAGTCTTTACGGTTTGTAAGTTGAGGTACCACTATAGTTATATATGCAATATCAACAACTTCTTCAATGGTGAAAATGTATAAAAGGTAAAAGAGTTTATTTTGAAGGAAATTTAATTAGTAAATAAATTATATATGTGTTTATATTTTTAATTAAAATACTTCCAGAAATTATTCATTATGCCTTATAGCAGGGATGGGCAACCCATGGCCCACATCACACAAAATATTACAAAGTAAATAAATAAAATAAAAAATTCCTTAACCGAGAAAACAAAATATGAATTTTTATCTTTTTCAGTAAATATAGAATATGCACTAAATGAACTTTAATTGGAAATAATAGACTTGTTTAGTAATTTAGATTTGAAAGATACTTTTGAAGAAAAAATTTGGTATATTTTTATAAAACATTTATTAAAGAAAATCAATTTCCTAACTTAAGGAAGTATGCAGCAAAAATTCTATCATTATTTTCTACAACTTATGTATGTGTTTTCTGCAATGAATTTAGTAAAAAGTAAAACAAGAAATTGGGCTAACAGACTCACATCTCAAAAATAATTTAAAACTAGCAGTGACTAATATCCAACCAAATATTTTGGATATATTATGTTCACATCAGTTACAGAAGTCACATTAAGTATACTTATGTTAATTTATAATCATATGTGAATAAATAATTGTGATTTATTCATATTTTGTATTTTTTTTTCTTTTTTCTCTTGTGTACGGCCCACATCAGTTTGAAAATTTTAAATGTGGCCCTTACATAGAAAAAGGTTGCCCATCTCTGCCTATAGTTTGCTTTTCAGTTTAATATTAATCTGTATCTTTAAAATTAAGTCATAAATGCTCAATGAAAATAAACCACTTTATTATTATTTTTAAGATTGGCTCCAAAGATGAAATTTATCCAATGCACTTAACGTTACAAGAAATTCATTCAGGTATTAAATCAGGGAAATTACATCATGGTAAATTTCAAGCAATGAGAGAAAATTCAACAAAGGGATATGTATTTATCTCTGATTGTGAGGATGAGACAAACTATGTAAGTTTTTCAATTATACAAAATTTAAAATTGAAAATGTATATTTATTTGAATTTATAAATTTTGCTTATGTATTAATCTTTTTGTAAATATAATTGATATGAAATATAAGCAGCATCAAAATTTTCTACATTTAGGAAAAATGCAAAATTTTATTCATACCAGAATTATTACATATAAATTTATCATTTTCAATCCCTGTAGGTTTATAAATCTAAATAATGATATGGTGTCTTGAAAGTTATAACATGCTATTCCAGCTATAATTTTTCATTGCCAGCAAATTTTTAATATTTCTTTAATTTCACTAACTTATTATCTATATGAAAATCTTCTGATATCTTTATATTTCTGGGAATTAACTTAAGAATTACTTTATATGCCATCATTTCTTCTTGTCATTTTTCCATAATATTATCATTTCACATTTTTTTATTTTTGTTATTTATCATCATCATCATTTGTATTTGACTATGTTTTTTAACATTTTTCACCATTTAAGTTATGAAAATATAATCTCTAACAAAGCTTTCCAGAAAATTATAAGAATAATAATATCTGAAAACAGATGATAAGTTCAATATTTTATCTATATTTATCTGTAATACTATTCAATGTTTATTCATTAATGACAGAAAAAATAGTAAAATTGAAAATAGTGATATCTGATTGCACTCCCTGGATAAATCAACCATATTATTATGTAAATTCAAAAAGAAAGAAATCAACCAATGGGATAACACAAGAATGTTAAGACCCGTCAGCATCAGTTCCCACACCCACACTTTTTAACCTGATTCTTTTCTTGAACTTGGAGTAGCCTCAATGGAAAAACAGATGACTGCTATAATTCTCTGTTCTTAGAGAAGATGAATCAGAACCACCAATATAAAAATCTAATTTACTTCATTAATTAATGTAAACACAAATAATTTTATTAATAAACTGGTTAAAGTAAAATAATTATAAATAAAGTTATACTTAAAATGATTGTCATACAACAAAATAAAGTTAATTTTGTAGAACTGGACAGCAAGATATCATGGACATCACAAACACCAGATGAAACAGTCCTTAACAACTGCTGACTAAATGGAGACCATGCAAGCACAATCCTGATGACAATGATGCCAGCTGCAATGTAGTCTCTTTTTAGTTTCTGACTTCATTTACATTTTTAACTCCATGTACAATTTAATACAAATTCTATTTATTTTCAGTACATGTATCTTTTTTTAATCTTCAGTAAACAAAATTTGCAAATCAACTATTATAATTAATTCTAATTTGATTTCATTATTATTAATTATCGTTTTTTCCTTCATCACCAGGATGGCAACATTTGAGTCCATATTGCCATTTCTCATGGCACTTAACCAGGTAAGATCTTCCAATCTCCCAAATACTGCACATAACATAAAAGGTGGTCTGTGTTGTGATGAATCAGGATTAGTTCAGTTCAGTATTGCCATGATCATCACTATTAATTTCATCATAGTTGATGTCACCAATCTTTCTCTCTGTGGCCTGATTATGCTCATTGTCCTTGGTAACATACATAATAGTATTTAATATTCTAACACTTGTTTATATTAATCTGTCTCTTCATGAGGATTTATCAATATTTTTCAATGATGTTTGTTTAAGTTTTGTCATCATTGAAGTTGTTATTTGACCATTTTGGATCATAATTTTTCATGAAGAATTACAAGTAAAATAACTAATGCAATGATTATAATTATAATAATCATCTTTGATCATTTGATATTAATGTATTCTTTTTATAGTCAGTTAATAAAAGTTTTACAAGTGTATCATGATGCTATTAGAAGTTTTGATGATTACATAAGTCTTCTATTTACTTTAGATTGGAGAAGATCTTATGAAAACATCTCATCCATTACTAAGTATGTAGGTGCCAATCCTGAACACAAAATAGAAAAATTAATTGTTGAGTCACCAACTAAAGTTTGCTAAGACTACTTTTATTAACAAAAAGATAAAAGCAAACTTAGTTACTGGATCTGCTTTTCCCTTTTTGTTAACAATAGTAATCATGGTCAATCTCTTCTCATTGATCTTTTTTGTATAATCTAATCACTTTAAATTTGAACTGGGTGGCTAAATTAAAAACATTGTTAATACCTAACTTATTTTTAATCTCATCATTATAAATATATTTTTGCTACTAGTCACCCTCGATATTAACACTTTTTTTGACTTACCTTATTCCCTGTAAGTGAAATTATTTTTTATGTATAGCATTATTGCCTATTCAAAGTGCCTTCCTCAGAAATGTAGAAATGTATGAGACCATTAATATGAATCTCTGCTCACACTAATGGACCTCTATCTCTAAAAGGATTGATTTTTCTGATGTTTGATGGCTAATCTTGTATCATGTTTTCTCCAGATAAAAGTTCTTCTGGAGTCTGATTACTGATTGAAATATGACTGTTGAATGAATAGAATTTTTTTTCATATATTAGTGTCTCAAATGATTTAATAACGACACCAATTTAAATATGTTTTTTTCTAAATTGGAGACAGAGATATAGAATGCTGGTTTCCTGCTATAAAGGCTACTTCATTAAGTTTTCTGGTCACAATTTACCTTGAAATTCTCCTACTAATGCATTCAGCAAATTTGGAAACAAGCTGGGAACAGGGTAATCTGTATAATCAATTATTTGCAGATAGTGGTCATCTTGATGTTTTGTGGCATGAGAACATCTTCAACTGTCCTTCTACTGATGTCATTTGTAGCCTAAAACTGTTTGTATAACCTTGATAATATATTTAACTTCCTGGACATATTAACTTGACTCATTCCCATCTCCATCCACTATAGGCACACCATTTTAAAGAATCAGCTAAATGATATCTATTAGGCATTTTCTAAGATTTGGCTATTTTGGAACTATAAATAAAAGTTTCAAAAATGAAAAGCAATCAAATCTCTGCCAACACATCTTTTATAACAACTCCAGATTTACATATTGTCAATAGTGTATATTTTAAACATTTACATATTTAGCATGTTTTAACTATCTCATTATGGCATTTTCAATTTCATATTTAGATATAAAAAAAATTAAGAAAAACAATTTGTAATTTAATTTTTACCCTCCAATATATATTGTTATTTATTTTGCTATAAAATGTAAAATGCAATAATGGTACCAAAAAAAACAAAGTTCTAAACAAGATAAATACTTTATTAACAGAAACGTTTTCGACCTTATCAGTAGGTCAAAAAGGTACTGTCAAAAAGGTACAGTCTGAGGTTCTACCTTATCAGTAGGTCAACCTCAGCTGTAAAGTACTGAAGTAGAACCTCAGACTGACCTTATCAGTAGACCAACCTCAGCTGCAATAGTTGTTTATTTTTGTAGGGGGTTTCTTCTCTCCATTCTGTATATTCATTGCAGCTGAAGTTGACCTACTGATAAGGTCGAAAACGCATTCTGTTAATAAAGTATTTATCCTGTTTAGAGCTTTGTTTTTTGTGTGCTTTTTTGTGAGTGTAATAGGATGGCTTCAAAGTTCTTGCAATAATGGTATTTATTAACTAATGGAAACTGGAAAAATCAATTTTATTTAATTGTTTTGTGGATTCATATGGTATATTGAGAAATGCAATAATACATACAAATAATTTAATAATTTCCACAGTAATTAATGAATTTTGGTTCTTATTTTTATTAGAATATCTTTAAAACATTTTTTTAGAATATGAATTTAGTATAATACTCTAAAATTTTATGTGATAATCCTTAAAAGCAGTTGAATCTGACATCTGTATCACAGTTTTATCACAGTAAATTATGTTCCTCATTTAAAACTATGCAGGAAGTCCTCAAATTATGATGCTATCAGCTTATTGTAATGTTTGAGACTGTGATGCCAAAACCTGGCTCATCTGTCAATTTGATCCAGGAGTCAATAATGATTATGGTCAGGCTGCCTTAGACCATAGATATACTATTATTGTCTAGTCTATGACCAATAGTTTCATAACAAAATCTTCAAAACAATGATTAGTAGTATCCAGTGAATAATCCTTCAACCATACTGTAGAACACTGTTAATATAATATAAGACAGTTCCACAGTTAACAGAAAACAGACACAATAATAATAATAACAATGAATTCAGTGGTGGCACATGATGAGAATAGTTTGATGATATTACAATGACAGACAAGCACTAGACAAGGACAAGAGACTTCTGATAAATGCTAATGATGATGGTGAATTCTTACTGAATTGATGAATAGGTGAGTTTATATATATGTGAGTAATGTCTCAAGACACCATCATGAATGTAAATGATTTACATATAGTCACAATGAAGAGAGACAAATTTACATAAGTTTCTGATGAACTGCAGCAGCAGCCATGTTGTGCACTGTTTCCATATTCTGCCATCATCTTGTTTTTTATCACTTACAGCTGATTTAACATTGAGGTTAGGTGTAACTTCAGATAAACTTTGTTAGTGATGGTGAAAAACAATGAAAATGATATAAATTGAAATTATTAAATAAATTATTATTCTTTAAACTGTTATTTATGTGGTTAGTTATTTCTCATGAGGTTGCAATGGCCAAATCCTCACATTATGACCAATCATAATTATAATGGTAATATAGTTATTAATTTATGCAATTGATCAATGTATTTCACATACATTCGTGCCCATGAATAATGGTTTGATGTACTTGCAGCATCCATTTTGTGTCTAGTTCTTTTAGCTTTGGATTTTTTAAATTTGCTATGATATTGTATTGCACCATAATTAATATTGATAATGGGCAATCAATTAATATCAGAATATTTCTGACTTATGGCTACATAAAATTATAATATCAGGGTTTGAATTGAACTCTATTAGAAGTCAAAGACTATATATACTTTCTAAATTATATAAGTACAAAATTTAAAACAGAATACATAATATCTGTGTTCTGTTTAAGAGATAAGACATAATGTTATGGATGAAATATAGTTTCTAACTTTCTATTAGTAGAGTGATGGCAAATCAATTTTTGCATGAATGTAAAATTTGATACTTGAAAATGTTTTTATGATACATAAAAAAACTTCTAAAATAAAAATAAAAATTTTATTTAAAATTTGCTTGAAAGTATCAATTAAAAAATTTTAATAATAATTTCTGAAAAAAATTCAGCTAATAGAGAATTCAGAAATTTTTGCTATTCTCAAAATAAATTATGACAATTGAAGCAATAGAAATCAGATGATTTCTTTTTTATATTAATTATTAAAAATATAAATAAAAATGTTTAGAATTAATTGAAAAATAAATGTGAAACAACTGTATTCTACAGAATCAATTTCATTTAATTTCTGTGAAAAATTTTCTACAGAATCAATTTCAGAATTTCAAATTTTCTACAGAATCAATTTGATTTCTACAGAATCAATTTCATTTAATGTTGATAAATCTAAATATATATGAATGCTAAAAAAAAAAATATTTTTCATATATGATAGATTTATCATATCATATATGATAAATCTATCATATATGATAGATCATATATATTTAGATTTAGATATATATATATTTAGATTTATCAACATTATTATAGAGATTCTACAAATTAGTTGAAAAATAAATGTGAAACAACTGTATTCTACAGAATCAATTTCATTTAATTTCTGTGATTTTAGCATTCATATATATTTAGATTTATCAACACTATTATAGAGATTCTACAAATTAGTTTTTTTTAACAATAAGTAGTCCCATTGTTATATTATCTGATAAATGTTTCTCTGGCATTATGTAAGTGTTTGAAAAAGAAGTTTTAACATAAAAAAATATCTAGTAATAAAAGCACTTTCAGTAACTGAATAGAACTACTTAAATAAAGGAAACACAGCACTTCTTGCAGTAAAGTATCAAACTAAATTTATTAGCTTAAATACAAGCGAACGTTTTCGATGTGCTACACATCCTCTTCAGGAAATACAAGCGAACGTTTTCGATGTGCTACACATCCTCTTCAGGCACGCAAAGACATTAATAGAACCGGGATGCTACTTTACACAGCATTGCAAAAGTCCCGGTTCTATTAATGTCTTTGCGTGCCTGAAGAGGATGTGTAGCACATCGAAAACGTTCACTTGTATTTAAGCTAATAAATTTAGTTTGATACTTTACTGCAAGAAGTGCTGTGTTTTTATGTATTTAAGTAGTCTTAGTTGAAGCAGTTTAATAGTATTGTGAATAGAATTAATTTCTCTCTTTGTAAATGCTAAAAACTCTACTCTCAGATTTATTTTAATTTAACAACCAAGTTCATTACAAGCTGAACTGTATTTGTAATATAGATAAATGATTTAAATGCAATGAAATCAAAATGTTTATAATACAGTGTAGTATTGTAGAAAATTATTTATTTTTTAGTTATTTGTTCATGTGAAAAGTCTAAAGATATATCTGGTAGACTTTGTAAACTGCTGTTGATTAATGGGAAGAGATGAATACACTAACAGAGATTAAGAAAACAACTTCTTATTGGTTCTGTACAAGTTTCATAACATAGGCAGATTAAGTGACATGTACAAACTAGAGTTGGGATGATACGATACATTGTGTATCGTCGATTTACTCGTCTCGATATTCCAATATTTTTTGGACGGCAATATATCGAACGATACGATATTATACTTGCGATAATATCATTGGTTAAATTACATCGGTTAAAGATAACTGCCGATTTTTTGCATAATTGGCCATTCCAATCAAAGCATTTCCACGCGGCCAATCCGGCCGTCCGAAATAGCCTATTTTTTGCATATTTTATGGCCCCTTTCCAATCAGGAAGAATTACTAAGGGGGCGGGGCCAGTTCCAACCACGGGCTGCACCCACACCAGTGGAGGAGAGCCAGATGGTGAAGGACGAGAATCACCAGACTGGAGTGATATTTGAGATTAGTGAACTGGTAACATTAAACAGACTGTTCCGTTCGTTTTCGTCATTGATTTCGGTTTTCGTTCTACTTGGATCAGCCAATAGTAGATCAGCATGAAGATCCAATAAAATATTGGATAAGTGCAAGTTTTGCTATTCAAATTTATCAAAGATTGCAATGAAGCATTTGATTATATCACCCACATCAGTGCCTACTGAATGTTTGTTTAGTAAGGCAGGTCAAGTGGTATGTGCAAAAAGAAGCAGGTTGAAGCTGAATTAATTTCAACGATTTTTATGCCGAAATCAGCAATAGAATCAAATTTCTGGTGATTTTTAATCACTTCTGGCAAATAAATGAGTTTAAAAGAAATTGTTGTTTGTTTTTCCCTCTAAATATCATATCGCGATATTTTCGATATTATCCCAAAATATCACGATATCAAATATCGTATGAAAATCCGTATCAGAATATCGCCGATACAATATTTTGTTCTGTATCGCACATCTCTAGTACAAACCAAATCACAAATTACTTAATCAGTCTTCTATCATGACCTCTGCACATCTCAGCACCCACCAACTATCCAAAGAACCTTATGTAATTCTTATTGTAAAATTTAAATATGAATTTCAGTTCATATAAAGATAGGTCAATGGGTATGTTAAACTCTTGTAATTTTTTATAAAAATTTCTTTTTAATATTTCAATATCTCAAAATCCTGTAATGTTATTATCATAAAATTCCAAACAACTAGACTTGCAGGAAACTGTCAAGGGTTTATAACCAAAGTGCATATTTCTGCAAGGTGTTTGGAAAAACTTGTACAGAACCAATAACAAAATTGTTTTCTTAATCTCTGTGAATGAATTCATGTCTTCCTATTAACTAATAGCAGTTTACAAATCCATCAGATATGTCTTCATGGGACTATTCACATGAACAAATAACTACAAATACAAACCATCACTCCAACTTAAATTATTATTTATGTTGTTGTAATACATGTGAAAAATAGAGTCTAAACATTTCCTTTTTATTCTGTCAGTTTTTATTTTATTTATTTTGTGATTTTGTTAAGTTTGGGTGTAAGAATTTGCATTTTAATGTTACAACATCATAGTATAATTTGAAAATAACATTAACTAATCTTCATATCACCTATTGCTGATGTTAAATCTTCAAAAATTTAATTGAAGAAGAGTTTTTTTTCCCCAGGAAATTAGGATTGGAATAAATATTGTAATAAATTGCAAAAATGTGACATTATTATCATTAAAAATGTTATAAGCTAAAAATTGTTAGTTTGTTAAACTTATATAAAAGACATGGAACAGTTTTCATTAAGATGAGTTATATTTAATTACAGTTGTTAAGCTTTATATCTTCTATTCAATTTGAGTATTTTATACCATAGTGGATGCTTGATTTTAAATGGATTAAATTTTATTTAAATTTCAGTTAATACAATTAATATTATTTTAATAGAATAGTTCAAATAAAAAAAATATTGCTTGAAATAATTTTTTTGAATTAATTAAATAAAGTATTTATTTATATAATTTGTTAACTTTTTATTTTGTTTCAGTTAAGCATTTATTAAATTTCCTTTATCAAGTGTCAAATGCTATTTAAATCTTTATAAAAGATTTGTTGATTTCAGTTTATTCTTGCTTAGAAATTAATTTTGTTTGTTATTTAGAAATTAACTATTACATAATTCTTGAGTTTGTACTTTTCATAATTGTGTAGAATGTTTTTGTCTGTGGCCTGTTTTATTTATAGTTTTCTTCTGACCTATTTCTTTACCTATTCGGCCTTCAAACAACAACAAGAGCTTAAAATCTTTTATTTTCCAATGAGTATATGCATTTCAAGTTTAAGGTCTAAATTGCCTTCACTCCTCATCAGTAAATTTAACTAAAATTACAATATTTAAATTTACTTAAAAGAAACGTTTACATAAATATTTTACAATTATTTCATCTTACTTTTACAATTCTGAAAATTCTTTTTTTCTTTGTTCAGCTGTCATTACATCATTATTTTGTTTCACAATTTAACATTATGTCTTTATCTTATAGGCAAATACATTTTTAACTATATTCTAATTAAATTATTTAAATATTTTTAACTTTAATCATCTTTTTAATTCTTGATTCCAATTAAATTGTATTAATTTACATTCTTTAATATTATTCCAATATGCATTTTTAAAATTTCACTATATAATCTATAAATTTTAAAACAACATCTAATTCTTCCATTTTAATATTTTATACTCTAATCTACATACACACTCTGTGATATTTTTAGATTTTTCTTTTTTTATCATATTCATCCATATATTGTTTATTTATATTAAATAGCAGATGTTCTTTTAATTTACATTTATGTTTATATTTTTTTCAAAATCTAATATCTTTACTATATTAATATTGATTTAAATACAGTAAGAATATTAGATTTTGAAAAAATAAAATATAAATGTAAATTAAAAAAAATATACATATAATTAATAATAGCAATTTATTTAATAAAAATAAAGGAGTAGAAATAAAATATATATGGATGAATATGATAAAAAAAAAGAAAGATATAAGAATATCACAGAAGGTGTTACATCATAGAGTTATAGTAGGTAGATTAGAGTATAAAATATTAAAGTGGAAGAATTAGATGTTTTAAAATTTATAGATTATATAGTGAAATTTTAAAAATGTGTATTGGAATAATATTAAAGAATGTAAATTAACAGAATGTAATTGGAATCAAGAATTAAAAAGATAACTAAAGTTAATAATATTTAAGTAATTTAATTAGAATATAGTTAAAAATGTATTTGCCTATAAGATAAAGACATAATATTCAATTGTGAAACAAAATGATGATGTAATGAAAGCTGAACAAAGAAAAAAAGAAATACCGAATATCATGCAAATTAATACAGAAAAGAATTTTCAGAATTGTAAAAGTAAGATGAAATAATTGTAAAATATTAAAATAAAATTTTTATTTAAGTAATTTTAAATATTGTAATTTTAGTCAAATTTAGTGAAGGCAATTTAGACCTTAAAATCGAAATGCATATACTCATTGGAAAATAAAAGATTTTAAGCTCTTGTTGTTTGAAGGCCAAATTGTTCAAGAAGTAGGCCAGAAGAAAATTACAAATAAAACAGGCCAGAGACAAAAAAATTATAGATAATTATGAAAATTACAAATAGTCCTACTCCAACACAACAGATAGAATATCTTGAGTTTGTGGAAACTGGCTGACAAAATTTAAAATTATCAATTTCTGTTTGTCCCTTTAACAATGAATCAATTGCTATCAAATTAACAAATCCTGGCTCTAAAGTTTTTCATCTATTAGTTTTATGATTACTTTGGTAAAAACAGGAATTTTATATATGTAAAAATATTATCATCATTGCTAATTATAATAAGTATTAATTTATTATCAGTACAGTATTTCAAATTAAAAATAAAATTTTTTCAGATCATTATTAATGGTAAAAAGAATATTAATAGAGCAATTCATGATGACATTGTGGCTGTAGAGTTAATTTCTGAAGAAGAATTAATATCAATTTCTGATGAAAAAAAGGTAAATTTCTAAAATATAAAATTTTTAATAATTTAAAATCAGTTAAATTTTGCAAAAATTTATACTTTAAACAAAATAATAATATATTCTGTAGGATTCAATGAAAAATAAACCATTTGGAAAGATAGTTGGTATCATCAAAAGAAATTGGAGAGCATATTCTGGAATTCTTGAACAGACAAGAAATATAAACGTATTTTTTTAATTTATTCTTATTTATAAAAAAATTTAGTAACATATTAACTGTTTTAACAATGCACTAATCACCATTAATGATTTCTAATTAAGTAATTAATTAATTTATTAAAAAAACCTTAAATTCTTTATCTCAATCTCTCTGCCTTTTCTTTATTAAATATTATTTGAACCTAATTACTCCATCAGTTTTAACACAAATAATACCATCTATATAATAAAATCTATATGTCTGTTCCTTTCAGCGATCTCATTGGTTACAAAACCATGTGATATTTTACTTACAAGTTAGCCATTTGGTAACTGAGCAAACTCATTGGATCATAATGTGCACATGACCCTAATGAGACTGTTCAGTTACTAAATTAATGGTGGATATCAAGCACTGTGCTGTAGTGCTGTATATTATTTTGTAAATGTATTGAACTTCAGATTTCATATTAAAAGATTTTTTAATTTTTCTCTAATTTTCTATTGATTATAGCCTACCAAAGTCGTATACCAAGCAAAATTTTTCGCATCCAAACAGGACGTATACCAAGTTGAACTTACTTCAAAGCGGTCGTATACCGAGGTATCACTGTATTCGTATTAATAACTTCCTTTGTCTCTCAGTAATATTTAGAAGAAACTTTGAAAAAATATTTTTATGATTAAGATGGTAATTAATCATAAATCATTAATCAGTTTATAATCGAAAATAAGCTAAAACTTATAAAAAATAATTTTTGTTCTAAATATTTTATTTCTGCTAAATTATATACTGTCAGCTAACTGAGATATTGATTGTTGAGACTTGAGAGGATTGCTTTTCTGAAATTTTCGCGAAAAATACTTTAAAAATGATGAAGCCTCTATCATTTTATTTTTCGCTAATTAATTGAAATAAATTATTTCAATGAAATTAAATTAAATTATCTTTCTTTGCTATGTTCACTTTAATCATTTGAACTATTTAACATTTATCTTTTAAACTCTTTTACGGCTATATTTATCATGATAATAAATTTCGAACTCACGCTCAATCCTACTTTTTATTTACTACTATAAAAATTCGAATTAATCATCAATTGCGAATCATTATTTGAATTACAGTACTATTATTGGTTATTAAAATTGCGAATCAAATGTAATGAATTCATTTTCATTTGGGAATCTAATTTATGGGACCTGTATTCTGGGTCGGCTCTAAGAACATTAGCGCTTCTATACAAATATCTCTATGTCGGCCCCCTTTAACGCTGCCAGATAAAAATATTCCATGAGGATATTTCGGCTTAACTAACCTATCGGAATGACAAACTTTGGACTTGCGCGTTCGTGGACTTATGGGTAAGGGTGGAAGAACAGTAGTTTTCCGCAATTATATGTTGCCTTTTCAAGGGTGAAAAGTTTTAATTTGTGTCAAAGTGTTTTGAAAACCCAAAAACACGAGATCCCCTTATATAAAAAGGTTTAATTATAGCAGACTTTTATTAAAATATCTAAAATTTTTATTACTGCAAAAATTTGCGGGTTTCAGCTAGTCATATATATTATACCTAATCCTCATTTTATATGTTATATTGATTCTGCAAAAATTCAGTATAAAGGGAGACCAATATTGGTGCAAAGTGAGAGAATAGGTTCCATATCATTCAATTAAATTTATTTTAAAAATATGTAAATTAATTAACAAAAATTTGTGTTATCTATACATAAAAATAAAGGGTAATGAACAAGGCACAATAAAAAAAGAGTGCACAAAACCTTCAAAATGCATGAATATAACATTGTAATCTATATCTTTGCTTGTTAATATCTTACTTGGTCAATCCACTAAGCAAGAGGATGATGAAAATAGGTAGGAAAGAAGGGGGATTTTAAACAATCCTAGCACTGCAACTAACCAGATTGTAGATCCCTAACAGGATCATCCCATAAAAACTCCTGTCTTATCTACAAAAGACAATATCTTCTTCAATGAGAATGTGAAAAGATCTGGTGTAGGAAAATGCAACTCTGAAGATCATCCATATACCAAGATCATCATTTTATCGGAGACAATAAATACGTTATCCACATATCTTAGCATTAGATGCATATGTGTGTTGGATCATTTGATCCTTATGCCTAATAACTAATTCAGTGATGATAACTGCCATTGCATCACCAATTGGGACTCCTACTTTTTGTTTGTAATAACCCCTTAAAACTATGTTTACACCAAACATGTCTGCCTTTACTGATGGGGATACTCCCTGGGTTTAGATTTTAAAACTGAACAACAATCCGAGCATAATATACACTTCCTACATGTAGATACTGTAATAAAAGATAAGATTGATGTGCAAAATATTCTATCTTTTATTACATCAGATGTAGAAAAAAATACTTATTTTCCTCTCTACATATCCCAAATGGTCACCTGACCCATACATCTATAAAACATTGACATTCTGATATTTATTAAAACATATACAAAACACTGCAATCATCTCCAAGCTATAACAATAAAGAATATGCCACCATAGTACAACAGGCTATTACACATGGATACATGCCCTGCTTTGTACAAACATTATGGGACTCCACAGAGGAATACTAGACAATTGCATACACAAGAACAACCCCAGACATACTTAACAACTGTCCCATATTTGATCCCAATGCAATCACTTAAAAAATTACTTTGTAAGAAAAACCACATGTTACTATACAGTAGTAACTGTATAGTAATAAGAGCACTTATCACATAGTAAAGAATATCAAACCTCCAACCCAAGTACATAAATGCTCTGGAGTATACATTATATCAATCTACAATAATACCCTCCAACAACATGAAATATATATAGGCAGTACAATAAGGGCTTTAGCAATTAAGCTTAAGAACATAAAAGTGATATACAGGCAGCCAGATTAACAACTGCATTAGAAAAAAGAGTCTATGAATATGATATTAGAGCCAAAGTCATAAAACCAGTTAACAACACAAATCAGAATAGTAGAGCCATGGTTATTAATTGCTATAGTAGCAAATTTTTTATACTCAATGATAATCCTCCATATAACATACTGGCACCATGGTATTAAAAATAAAATAAATAATAAAATAAAAAGTTTTATATATAGCAAATTTTTTATACTCAATGATAATCCTCCATATAACATACTGGCACCATGGTATTTAAAATAAAATAAATAATAAAATAAAAAGTTTTAAAAAATTATCATTATACTGATATTCTTTCACTATATTAATAATCTTAAAACAATCTAAACTCATGGGTTCCAATGTTTAAATTGACTTTCCATATCTAACAATCTTTGTAAACTTATTGAAGATGGCTTATTAAAACTGAAAGTATTTTAAGTGAAAAAATTAAAGTTGTGCTGTGCATCATTCATTTAAAGTTCTCTCACTACTTGTAATCATCTCTTCAGAAAAAAAAAAAGGCCCAGCAATGCTTCATGTATGATACCACGTCAAATATTGACTTTCAGACTGTTATCCAATGAATTCAACCAGTTAATGAGATTTTCTAACTCTCACACCCTACAATTATGGAGGATTAAAACTCCATGCACATGAAACATTGCCTTATCAGAAAATAAAATACTCTGGAGATGTCTGTCATGTGTGGACAACATTTGATTTACAACTTGAATATCATCATTTCACAAATATGCATAAAACACCAACATATGATGTTTCAAACAGAAAATGTGACAATGTGTGTTAAAAACCCTGAAGTTCTTTTTGGGCACCTTGTATTCCAAACAATGATTTATTCCAGCATTAAGCTTAAATCTGAAAATCACTTGGCTAGGAAATTCAAAAATCTAATGTCAAGGAACAGTCTAAATAGATAAGCAATTATATAACTACGGTATTACAGTATGCATTATTGCATTTATTATTTGTTTTGAAAAATTTAAATAGCTACAGTTAACATAGTGTTAACTTTTCAGAAGCTAAGAAATGATCAAAATTTTTATATTATATTAAAAATGTATAAAACAAACTCAAAGAATAAATTATAACTAACAGAAACTGATATTGCTCATTATCTTCATAAAATGAGGGATAGCCCTATTTGAAACAAAAACAATTGATTTTCTAAACAAGAATTTATGAGAAAATGAGTAAAAATTTCCAAACAATAATTTAATAGAAAAAATAATTTAAGGCAGTGGATTTTAACTTTGTGTCTGCACCTCTCTTTTTTTATAAAAAAAGTGGTACATCAAACATAATATTTATAAAATTAGACTTATGAAAATGTTTTCTACTTACAATTTAATACTGCAAAACACTATGTGACTATACCATATTTTGTGTAAATAAAGTTCTTACACCATAATAAATATTTATTTATGTATAATAATTTTTAATATAATTAAAAAAATCTTACAAATGAACAAAAAATAGAATGCATGTTTAATACAACATAAGCCAACCCATAAAACATTAAATATTGTTTTCCAGTACAAATTCTCTCAGATTGGGATGTCATTGAAGATCGATATTTTTGACTTTAAAACAGAAACTTTCTGGGGTATAATTAAAAAAATCTTACAAATGAACAAAAAATAGAATGCATGTTTAATACAACATAATATTTAATGTTTTATGGGTTGGCTTGTTTTCCAGTACAAATTCTCTCAGATTGGGATGTCATTGAAGATCGATATTTTTGACTTTAAAACAGAAACTTTCTGGGTACATGGATAAATGCATTTATAAGCATTTTGCCAATTTATTTTTTTTTGGTTGGTTTGTCTCAAAAATGATATTTTTATTAATTCTTATGTGCCCCCTTTGCAACAGAGTAGCACCCCACTGATTTAAAGCAACTAGTAATCCCACTGGATGGTCCATAATTGATTTTGAGTCCATTATCATATGAATGGATTCAAAATCCATTATCATATGAATGGCTTATCTGGAAATCATTTAATTAGCACTTATTATCAAAATTTAAATTTTGAAGAAATGAACATTTACTAGAAGATTTGCTAAATGGCATGTGGATGCTTTTTCACATAATTCTAGAATAACTCAAAAATTATTTAGTAATGAAGAAAAATGGATACAATCTAATAACTCTAATCAAATGCTCCCAAGATCATCAGATCTTACTCTATCTGATGATTTTTTAGGGGATACATAATAAAATGTATATTTTTTCAAAGGCACTAATAAATGACCAAGAACTGAAAATGCACACAATATAGTTTTTATGGATTCAAAATCCATTATCATATGAATGGCTTATCTGGAAATCATTTAATTAGCACTTATTATCAAAATTTAAATTTTGAAGAAATGAACATTTACTAGAAGATTTGCTAAATGGCATGTGGATGCTTTTTCACATAATTCTAGAATAACTCAAAAATTGTTTAGTAATGAAGAAAAATGGATACAATCTAATAACTCTAATCAAATGCTCCCAAGATCATCAGATCTTACTCTATCTGATGATTTTTTAGGGGATACATAATAAAATGTATATTTTTTCAAAGGCACTAATAAATGACCAAGAACTGAAAATGCACACAATATGTCAGCAAAGCATGGCATTTGCTGACAACATTGAATTTGAAAAAAAGAACAAAGCTTTGTATATTAGAAACTGGCATCATTTTGAAATTTGTTCTGAAACCATTAATTTTCCCTGTTATTGCTGTTTTTATTTTATAATAAAACAGTTGCTGTTTATCCATAAAGTTTAAAAGATATCTTTTCAATTTTATAAACAAATAAATTGTTACTAAAATTTGTTTATTATTTCAAGATAAGTTTATATTTTTATTTTTTTAAAACCTCATATATATATATATATATATATATGGCATATCAAACTATTATTTCAGAGACATAAGATTCTCAACAATAAAAATAGAAGTTATAATTATTTTAAATGAACAGTATTGCTATTAACAGTTTTAATACAGTCTGGCATGTAAAAACCTTAGTATATTTTCATTATTTAATAGATTACATATGATTATAAATATCTTTACCTTTATATATACATGAGAATATATTTTGTGTACAGCATCACCAGGAACTCTCCCTGCCTCTCGATCAAGATAATAACTTTGTACAAATACACTATGGTCACTAATGCATCTCAGCCAAACATCTCCTTCTCCACATAAATCTAATTGAACACCACGACCAATATGTAATCTAAAAATTAAAAAAATTATTTAAAAATATATATACAAATACTAAAATATAATGAAAACATTCTTAATTTAATGTTTAATTTATGCATTACAATTTATTTTGTCATACTCAATGAGTAATGTGGACTCCAGGGAACCGTAATAAAATAATATGTATTTTAATTGATAGAACTTTATAATTATCAAATTTTTATTCAAAAATTAATTTTAATATGTCTGGGGAAGCAGAAGGATCAATTTCATCAAACAATGATGAAATGAGATCACCTTCTGCTAAATAATAGGAGAATGTGATAGTCTCTTATTGAATAAACAAAAGATAAGTTCCTCTTTCAAAAAAGGAAGGATAGACAAGAAGCGATCAAGAGAGAGAGAGAAAAAACACTTTCCAAAAAGAAGGTGCAAAAAATGTAGAGCAGAAAGGGTGAATCTGTGTCTCATTCCATTGGTGATTGTCTGACGAGGATTAGAGAAAGAACACAAAAGAATAATGGAGGAAAGACATAATTTCTTATTTACTCTCTCTCCCAGCTATGATCTCTAGGTTAGGTAGGTCTCTCTAGCAAAGTATATTAATATTATATATTTATTCAAATAAAAAAAAAAAAAAAAAAAAAAAAAAAAAAAAAAAAAAAAAAAAAATCTTTATTTGAATAAATATATAAAACAGAAAATACATTATTTCATTTGAATGAGTATCCAAATCAATTCTCCTACCCTGGATTGCTGTGTTGCTTACTCGCAACCCTATACGAAAATACTAAAATTTATCTATACATATTTTTTACTCGGCCATCTGTTGCAGGATCTTCACAGTAATGATATTCTTTTTTTATTTTTTATAGAAAAACTATAAAATAAGAATAAAAATATTTTGTAATTTAAATTTCAGAATCAAACTTGTTACATATGGAAATCCCAATAAATTTGTTGTCTATTATTGAATTGATAGTGGCCTGCTGAACTTGCCATTGGAATCATCCATAAAATATGTCATGCTATTTCAAACATTTTTTTGACCTTTCTTTTATCATATTTTGTTGAATCAAGCTTGATTCCCTGATCATGAGGTCACAAGTGTGAAAACCCTCCCCTTCTATTTAAAATTTTCTCTCTGATTTTTATTTAAAAATAAAAAATACATAAACTATAAAATAGGAATTTCTTTACACTGGTAGGCTACTTTGTTACATTTTATTACAAACATAAGTCATTTCTAATTCTAAGGATATTTTATTTATATTCAGTTATTTGTTGGTTTATTTGGATTTTAAATAATATATGTATCTCCAAATATGTTACATTATGGTCTATTTTTCAAATGATTACAGATAAATATTTTATGTATTATTAGGGATTCCACCCCTGCAGCCTTCTATTGCCAATCCTATGGGGGCAACACAAAGCTGCATGCTGTGCCTTTTTTCTCTGATGTGAGGATGGGGCAGTTGCCTGAACTCCAATTAAATGGTTTTAGGAGTCCCTCTCCATGTATGAAATGTATTATCATATTAGAAAAAAATTTTTATTCTTACACATTAATAAAAACTCTGAAAATAGGTATCAAAAATTAATGATTAAGCTTGAAAAATGCTGTTTAAATAAAAATCACAAACTGTCCATGGCAAAAGATGTCAAACTTACCTTGACTGACAAATATAGCATGTATTATAAAGACTGTTAATTTTAATTCATCAAGGCATTAAGTTTTTTTAAATGTAATTTAAAAATTTGTATGTATTTTATCAGACTTAGAATGGATGTAAATCACATATCTGAAATATATTTAAGAAAGATAGGTGTTGAACTTGAAACAATGATATTATACATTGATTTTTGACAAAAATTTTTTCATGTTATAATAGACATTGGTGGTTTGTTTACATATTAGTAGAAATTAGTTCATTTAAAAAACTATTTCCTTGATTATATCTCTTTCTAAACCAAATATTACAGCTTGAAAAATGCTGTTTAAATAAAAATCACAAACTGTCCATGGCAAAAGATGTCAAATATAGCATGTATTATAAAGACTGTTAACTGTGACTGATTTTAATTCATCAAGGCATTAAGTTTTTTTAAATGTAATTTAAAAATTTGTATGTATTTTATCAGACTTAGAATGGATGTAAATCACATATCTGAAATATATTTAAGAAAGATAGGTGTTGAACTTGAAACAATGATATTATACATTGATTTTTGACAAAAATTTTTTCATGTTATAATAGACATTGGTGGTTTGTTTACATATTAGTAGAAATTAGTTCATTTAAAAAACTATTTCCTTGATTATATCTCTTTCTAAACCAAATATTACAAGCAAAATGATCCTTAATGGAATAAATTTGTTAATTATAGTTAAATTACAACTATTGTTGCCTAAGTGATTAATTAATTAAACTTATTATTAAGCCAACAATGATGACATTATATTCTTAATCTAAAAATAATTCAAAGTTATTCCACTAGTAATCATTTGGCTTATAATATTTGTTTTATGTATTCCTCTAGTTAGGTTCTATTATGATATATATGCCAAAACTCGAATATTTCAAGCCAAATACCCCATGACCAAATTTGGAATTAAAGTGTTATTTATTAATCAAGGCTACACTATCACCAATCTATTGAGTTAATAATTAATTAATTTAAATTTAGCTTTTCAAATTTAAAATTTATAAAGCTAAAGTGGCATTATCTATTATTTAGTAATTGAACTTTAGTTAATCTATTGAGTTAATAATTAATTAATTTAAATTTAGCTTTTCAAATTTAAAATTTATAAAGATAAAGTGGCATTATCTATTATTTAGTAATTGAACTTTAGTTTTTACTATTTTCCTGAAATTAAAAACCATGTCATCAATTCAGAGTCAAATTGGGAACTTTTAATTACTATCCCAAAGTCCCAGTTTGATTCCAGGAAAATAGTAAAAGTTAAATTATTAACTATAGATGGTGTCACTTTAGCCTAAATTTAAATTAATTAATTACTAACTCGACAGATGATGATGATATAATTTTGATTAATAAATAATTATTAAATTACAATTTAACTCTAAATTTGATATTAAGGGTATTTGGCTTGAAATATTTGATTTTTATATTCCCCTAATAGATTTAATTAAGATATATAATGTATATACATTACAAGGAAACAGCATATCAAATTAAATCAGAAATGTATTTTGTTTCTCTGTATACTTTATAAAGTGAATTGATAATTAGGTCCTTAAAATAAAATCCCAATTAGCTTATCATTATTATCAGATCTTAAAAGAAAATAGAGATGAAGCATCTATAAACTTTTTTAAGGTCCAATAAGCTAGTCAAAATTTTGTTGTATACTGTATTTTACAGGATGGGTAATTTTAATATTCAAAATCTTTCAAATGTATGTGTGTACAATATAACTATTACAGATCCAGTATACAGGTAATCTCAGACTTATGTAGATCTGACATGCATAGATCCATGCTTACATACAAGCTTTATTTATTTATTTATTCAGACCCCTCCAGAAAAACTGGAGATGTGAGAGTCTGAATTAAATCCAGATCCTTTAAGATGATAAGTAACAGATTTACTATACAACTTTTGCACTTATTCTAGCAATTTTTAGTGTTAATCATTGTGACATATTACAGCACCAAATCTAGGATGAGCAAGTGAGGTAGCATAAAAATGTAGTTGAAATTTCATAAACAAGCTTAATTATATTTATCTTGACAATATTTTGTGCTGTATAGTTGTACTCTACAATAATTTTTTCTTGGTGTTGGGATTTTTTTTTCCGTCAGTGTATATTTATCTTGACAATATTTTGTGCTGTATAGTCAGTCTACAAAGACATAATGGTATATTTTCCTAATGAATAATACTCATTATGGGAAAGAGAATAAGTGCAAATTAAATTGTTGTTATTTACATGGTTGAATGAAAGTCTATTTAAACAAAATAAATATTTATGTTTCCTGCACATTTTCCCACATTGGCATATTGCAATCAGGATATCATAATTGCAAATGCACTTCATTTATTATTATTATTGTTTTTAACATAGATAACATTGGCATATTGCAATCAGGATATCATAATTGCAAATGCACTTCATTTATTATTATTATTATTATTGTTTTTAACATAGATATCACTTTCATTAAAAGCTGTATATAATTTCAGTCTAAGTTTACTGTCTCCCAACACAATCCAAAACAAGTGTTTTGTATGTTTCTCAGTGACTATGTATTTGAAGTCATTACATTCCTGGTTCCAAAATATTAGATATATTTAATGTATTAATATGCATGAGTAAAGAGGAGAGGGGTGCCATTTTCTAATGTTTCCTTAGGTGATAAAATATCTAGATCCAGTACTGACACACTAGTACTGTATAATGTATGCTCTGATATATGTTTTTACTTGTGTAGGATTGTAAAGAACAATCCACCTATGTAACTCAGGGACTGTCTATATACTTTCATTTTTAATATCTAGCAAATTTCAATTATTATAAATAAATATCCATCTAAAATACTCATTTTTAGTAAGTATTAATTTAAAATTCATATTTAAAGTTATGTTTAATTAGTTTCAATAAAAAATTAATTCAATATAATTGATTTATGACTTTTACCTAGCACGTTCACTTTGCTCAGTACGATGAACATTAGAAAGAGCTCCCAAGCAGAAACGATTTCCCCCAGAAGGATCAACATAACCATCAATAATTACACTATTATAAGAAGATGGGACTTTAAATGTTTCTCCCACCTGTTGATCCAATTCAAAATATGCTATTGAACACCAATATTCAGGAGCTAAATAAATAAAAAACAAAATTAATAATTTCATACAAATGAGATCATTAATAATCAAAATTCTCTATATCTACTGGTAATATGTTTAGTTTATTAACAACTTTTTTTAATTAATTTTTATGGGATAATTATTTTAATACAGTAGAATGTCAATTATCCAAATTGCCAATTAACTGAACCATGTTACCCAAAAAATTACAGTATCTAATTTTAATACTGAAAATTAGTCTTGCTGTCTATTAAAAACAGCAATAAAGACAAAGAAATGAAACTTTATTGTAATGTTTTTGGCTATAGTACTTGTATTATTGGTGATTGCTATCAAAAACGAACAAAATTAAAGACTAAAAGAACAATGTTTGAAGAATTACAAAATTCAATTTTTAACATTTTTAAATTAGGAAAGTCTTTTTGTCAAATAGGAGGTATGATGATTGTTATAATTCAGAAAAACATTCAGAAATTACATGAATAAGGCTTCAAATCAGCATCACATTAAAGTCGAGGAAATAATTAGAGTCAATAGTTAGTTAATTATAATCAAAATTTTATATAAAATAATTAATATTGGATTGTAAAAAATTTGATAAACAATAGTTATTTTATATTAATTTAAATTTTACAAAAATTCTTAGCCAATAACTGTATCATTAGAATATCTTTACATAAATAATAATGTCATTACTTGAAATTCTAATAATATTTCATTCACAATAGAACATTGTTAATAAAAAGTAAATAAAAAACAATAAAAAGTTTAATTGTGACAAATAATATCCTAACAAATAATGCACTTAGATCAGATAAAAATATTCTTTGATTGAATTAGCATTGTTTTAAGAACAAAGATGGTTGCTTTCACTGTTGGTGTAAATTTATGACTGTAAAATAAATGTAAAATATTACTATTGAAAATTAAATAATAATTAAAATAAAAATAAAACAATCTAATGTTTTATGAAGCAATTTAAAAATATTTTATTCTTTATAAATTACACTTAGATATTCTCTGTCAACTGTTTGCCTAAAACTAAGTTCTTATATTTAATATACCGTATATATTCGTGTATAAGCCGAGATTTTTTCTCAAAAAAAATTTTCTGAAGGTGGGGGGTCGGCTTATACATGGATCAAAAAAATCAACCTTTTTTTTGGCTGGAGAAATTGAAGTAATAAGCAAAACCATTGAAGGTTATTATTAATATAGGTTATTGAATGTCTCCTGACGACCAGGAAGGAAATTTTGCAATAATTAATTTAATACAATACCAGGTTAAATTTTATCATATTCCGAAGCGATCGAGCACATCGTGCCGCCGACTCCAACCTGCATCTATATACTGTAATCAAATAGGTGACGCCACGCTGCCCAATGCAATGCGACGCAAAAATTCGACAATCGAATCTTACCTAGGATCATTTTTGAGTGAAAAATATGTTTATTTTTCATTATTATGAATTAATATATTAATCCGTTCGCTAGAAATCCATAAATACTTATTATATTTAACTCATCCATGATTTAATTAAAATAGATTAAAAAGTAACTAAAATATTAATAGATAAATACTTATTATATTTAAATCATCGATGATTTAATTAAAATAGATTAAAAAGTAACTAATGTTTAAAATAACGAAAAGATAATTATTATTTAAAATCTGTACTGAAAAATAACTTTAGTCTATCAAAAAAGTTCATTGTAAGCAAAATCAAATCTTCGAAATCACACGCTTGACGTCATCCTAACGGTGTATGACGTCATCGTTAGGATGATCTACTAATCTGTGATCCACTCATTTTAAAATACGATCAAAGATTTGAATACGATAACTCAACTCAACTAGACAAAAAACAATGTAAGGGAAAACGAAACTTTGAACAGTCTCTTGGGAGCCGAGGCCAACGAGAATACAGGCCTGGGCGCACTTTTATCATGTGATCTACAAGGGAAAACGAAACTTTGAACAGTCTCTTGGGAGCCGAGGCCAACGAGAATACAGGCCTGGACGCACTTTTATCATGTGATCTACAGGGTCCTAATGTTCTGCTGAAAACATGGTGGTCTAAATGTAGGTGATGCACGGAATCTTCAAACATTGTGTTTTTTAGCGAAATATTTACACTATTGTGAATTAAAATTTGTAAACATGCTAAAATGATAACTTCCTGGACTACAATTTTAAAAATTTGGATTTCCCAAACATTAGTATTTACGAAAAATTCATTGTTTTTTGCCTGTTGGAACACATGAAAATGTGAATGTTGAATGCGACTATCTTCGCCACTCGCACATTTGATTTTACTTTTGACATGGTAAGTTTTTTGTTAATATAATATCCATTAGTTGAAATGTTTAATTATTAGATAGAAAGATATGTATAAACAAGATAAGATTTTTATAGTATCATTTAAAGAGTGGGTAGGATTTTACTTTATCTCATGTTTTGCATCCATAGATGTGTTTTTGCATCTGACTCTAGTGTGATGCATCTATGAATAATGTCAGGTTATAGCATGACTTAATGCCTATCGGTTTTTTATGTTTGATTAAATCGATATTAATATGCGTGTGAATGTATATTAATGTCGACTTTAATATATCCAGGTCGTGCCATGAAAACCCAAGGCAGACAAAGTAGAATCCTATCACATTGGGGGGGGTAAATTTTTAACTTTTTTGAAGCAATTTACTATATTTTCTACCCAAGTTTATTCATTTTGATGATTTCTTTTAAAGGTAAAATACCAATACTGGAATTTATTCTATCAACTTTCATCAGTCAACATGCCACAACAGGGCAATGTATTTGGCTGCAAATCAAACTATGATGGAGAAGGTGAATATGTGATTGTGGTTTCATTACCAAAACACCAAAAGACTAGAAATGCATGGTTAAAAAAGTTCTGATTCTGCTTAAATGTATCAAACATTTTCATAGTGATGATGTCATTTGGACAGATAAAGTCATTGTGAATAGTGAATTTAAAGAATTTCCAAAAAAATTGCCCAAATTAAAAAGCAAGCGCACTGTCAACTATATTTCCTAATGCCAATGAACTTAAGTATGTTGGAGATAATGCCTCCAACATACTTAAGTTCAACTCCATCATCATGTAAGAGATTGTGATGTTGAAGCTGAAAGTCTGGAACAGGCTATCAAGCTGAGTCTTCAAGAGTCAAAAGAACAGACTGAAAGAAATTCTATCAAGATTGTTGATGATTTATTAAATCACATTGAAATTGTTAAAAGGAAAATTTCATCAAGATGGACATTTATAAAAAGTATCAGTTTAATGTGTTTAATACTGGTTATTGTCCACAGTGTTCAAGTAGTGCAATCATAAATAATCATTTAGAGTAACTGTTTATATTGATGATGATCAAGTAGATTCAGGAATATTTTAAAAAATTCTTAAAAATTATCAGATGTTTGATGATATTTCATTTGTTGAAACCATTCAAAAAGCTTCAAACACTGACAAACTAGTAGCTGCAATAAAATTTTATTGAAGCTTGCATTGATCAAGAAGACCCACATGTCTTATTGTTTTATGTAGAACAAATGAAACAGTATATAAATGCTGAAAAGGGCAGAAGATATTCAAACTTAACTATGATTTTAAATTCTTCAATTTATGTCCATTCACCATCTGCTTATAATGCTATCTGCAAAACTGGGTTTTCTATGTCTCCCTCATCAGGTTTGGGCAGTACAGGCAGAAAAGTGGTGCTAATTATTACATTGGATTCAATTATTAGAAAGTCAGCATAGACTAAGGTTCAAAAGCATGGTTCTTCTTTCTAATATTAATATCTTATTAAGAACTTTATTACCATCCAATGAAGAGCTTTCAGATGTTGCAGTAAGTCTATTTATGGACTCGATGACAGAATTTCATTTGCAATGTGTACCAGACAGCCTATTAACAGTACTTATATACATTGCTGGTCTGTGCCATGAAAGAAAAATTGAAATGTGTTGATTGTTTAACTTGAATATCACTTGATAAATCTATTGGTGTAGAATCTGTTTATAATTTCATTCAGGAACATAATCATGGTAAACTTATTTTTCCTTCTGAATATGCCATATTAAGTACAGCAATTGTTTGGTTTTTACTTGATAAAATTTATACAAACCACAGACAAAGATTTTTAAACATGAAGCAACAATTGTCATCTCTGTATAATGTATCATGTGTTCATTTGGAAAGACAAAATTTGCCATTAAATGATATGTCATTGTGGTGTTAGTTTACAACATATTCTAGAAAAAGATCATGTAGAATTTTTATAAACAATCTTACAAAGTGTATCATCTCAAAACGCAAATGTGATGGTCGAAAAATCATGAAGATAAATCCAACTTAATTTGAATGACATTGAGCAAGAATTTTTTAACTAAAAATGTAAAATGTAACTTTTCCCGCCTCTAATGAGTTATATGTAAATTGCAATAATTTTAAAGTTTAAAAAAAATTAGTTTATAAATAATATGTAACACTGGTTTTGATTGCCCTCTTAATTTGAATGACATTGAGCAAGAATTTTTAACTAAAAATGTAAAATGTAACTTTCCCCCTCTAATGAGTAATATGTAAATTGTAATAATTTTAGAGTTTAAAAAAAATTCGTTTATATATAATATGTAACACTGGTTTTGATTGCCCTGTTTGTTTTTTCAAATAAAATTCTGGAATTGTTTTACTTTTCATTGATTAGTTTTTATTGGATGCTGTCATAATGATAAAGTAATATTATAAAAAATTTAATCATTAGTAAGATGCTGAGTAATGTACTGTTTTATCTATGTTATAGAATTTGTGTATAAAAAAGTGATTTTATTTATTTTTGTAAACTAGTTAAACTAGTTTTTCATTTGATTTTGAATAACTAGCATTTTGTATAAGGTAAATATGAAATTAGTTTGTTAATCGTATGGAATGCTGCTCGAAATTGCAGAGAAGCCTACATCAGGTAATTTCAAGTCGGACCCCGTTGATCACGTGTCTTCCCGATCATGACGTCGTGCCCCGGCCTGTATTTCTCGTTGGCCTCTGAATTGGCCAGACTGACGTAAAGCGATTGCGACCAATCGCTAAGCGCTTGAACGATCGCTAAGAATTCAAACGAGTTTGATTTTGAGCGATAAGTCTGTTCTTGTGGAACTTAATAATGAATTCCAGCAGCATTAATAGAACTTTTAAGCAGACTTAGAATTAGGCAAGTCACACAGTTACAATTTGGCGTTGAATCAGACTCACATTTTCTTTTAGCACTCATGATTGTTAATAAAACATTTAAGCCACAAAACAATCAAATGTGGAATTATAATTTAAAACTTATGCAAATAATCGAGTAATTCACGTATGCAATTGAGAGGCAGGCACAACAAAACGTTGTTAAGATAAATTTGGTAACATAGGAGCAACTGCCTGCTTGTTTCAGCTCGTTAAATAGTGGCTATTCGAGTCATATATAGGTAATAAGTAGCAAGCGCACTTACATTTCGTATTTATTCTAAAAAAAATAAAATAAATAAAAATTTTTTTAACAACAATTACAGTCCAGACTATGCAAAGTATTGCTGTATATCCCAGTCCTCTAAAAAATCTGTGGTGGACCCTGTCGGTCTATCATTCCTTCTCTTTTAAATGAAATGCTTACATCTAATTATCATAATTAATTTTTATTTTAACTGTTTTAGAATGCAAAGATTTTTTTTAACCTTACATTTTTATAATACAGTTTCAATTGTATATATCTTATAATGGGCAGTTTATTAATTAAAAAAGTAGAAAAAATTCTTATTGTTAGAAAGCGGCCCGAGCCCTTCAATCTTCTACGGTACAATGTTCTCAAATATCTCAGATGGGAAATCGAATATAACCAATAAAAACTTTTGGTGGATGATTAATGAAATAAATTTGATTTAATTTCTATCACTCGATTATTATATAACTTGTCAGTAGTAATAAATTTACTTAATTATTGTCATGTTATGATAACGATTATAATTGTAGTTGTTTATACAAGTAGCCATTTTGAAAATTTATAATAATAATAATAATAATAATAATAATAATAATAATTAACCTTGATTAAAAGTTGAAAATTATTTATGATCAAAAGTAATGTATATGTTAAAGGACAAACCCGAATTCAGGAAATAATAGAATTTCCTAGTCAAAACGTGAACGTCCTAACGCTTGTCGGACGTTGTAGTATTTCCTAGGCCGAACTCGAAATGACGAACATTTCTTATTCAAAGTCCGGAATTTCTAGTTTTTCCTAGTCAAAACCCGAAGTGGCAAACAGTTAAAACAAAAGTCTTCATTTCTCATGTATTCCCCCGCTCAGAATTCGATATTTGCCAGCAGAAATTTCTTTTCTTCAGAAAATATCAGTAAGAATAAGCATATTCTCATTGAAAAAATTTGCAATATGCGCCAGTGGAAGTACACAGAGTTAAACCCGATTTAAATGCCACAGAAGCCTACCTTGAAAAATAAATAAGAGGTACAGTCGGTTGCAGAAAGATCCGAACATCATATAACTAGCATTTTGTATAAGGTAAATATGAAATTAGTTTGTTAATCGTATGGAATGCTGTTCGAAATTGCAGAGAAGCCTACATCAGGTAATTTCAAATCGGACCCCGTTGATCACGTGTCTTCCGGATCACGACGTCGTGCCCCGGCCTGTATTTCTCGTTGGCCCGGTACTCGACACGGTTACGACGCGCCATCGATGGCGTGACGAAATGTCAGTGTGTGAAATCACCAAAGTTTTGACGTATAACATCGTTTGTTGCGCAACGATTTCGATTATTTCCAGCTCCACGTAAGGTAGAATATAATTTGTAACTAGCAAAAAATTTCGCCAGACAGAAACAAATATCTTCCTACCAACCGTGTGACAGAAATTCCCGGGCCACGCCGATTACGGGGGCGGGGGGATTATATTATAAAAGAATTTTGATGCGAATAATTCTTATTTTTGGGAAATTAACTCGATGATCTAGCAAATATCTTACTTAATGAAAGTAAAATAGATAACACCAGATAGAAGATATTCCTTTAAACGCACGGATGAGCGCGTTACATTTTATGGGATACATCGATCTGGTATTAAAAGTTATTAAATTTAATCTTTTTTACGCATTCCGTAGTATCGGCGCCGAAGATAAACACGCGGAACTGATATTCGTTAATAATACAATCGGGAATGAATAAATAGAATTAGTACCGAAATAAAGAAGAAAAAAATATGCCAGCCCGAGTTCCATTTACTCGTCCATAATAAGAGGAGACGGCGAATTACAGAAAGAAAAAATTGCTAAAGTAGAATCGTAATGAAATGCGTGTACTATTAAATATCCAATTATCTACGGGTTCTAATACTACTCGATATAAGGGAGACCATAAATAATGTAAATGTAAAAACGATTCGCTAATCACAAATCAATATTTATCGAAAAGAAAACAGAAAAATTTTTAGGTAGGATTCTATTTTGACTGTCTCGTGTCTTCGCTTCTACGCATCTATGATTTGTATTCACCTACTAGGGTGGCGATAGCGTGACTTAGTGCCTTCTATTTTTTCGTACTCGATAAAATACGTGTTAATACGCGTGTGAATGCGTATTAACATCGATTTTGAAATGCGCGCGCAACGTGGCAAAAAAAAATGAGTGGCAGTCAAAGTAGAATCTCGCCAAATTTTATAAGTAATTATATAGTTTCCCGAAAGCGCTAAGGAATTACCGAAATAGTGTTTCTTTCCTCTTTCTCGTATAAAAACCATATTTATTACATGATATACTATATTGGTGAAATGGCCCATTCGCATTAATTGACTGATATTAGAAATAAGTATTATAAAATGGTAGATTAAGTTCACATTTTAACGTTAAAATTAAAATTTTACTAACTTATCAGAAAGTCATTCTTTTCTGGTAACCAGTTTACCGTAAATTCGTTTTAAAATGTTTACGGGCGCACGGTATTTGACAAGTTTTCTCTGGGGAAAGAATGTATATCTCTAGATGGCTTTCCTGTAAATATTCACCCAACTGCAGTCGAGCCACACCGAGGGCGGAGTTCGATGTTACTCGATTCAGACTTGAATCTATACGATTCAAAGTTTATTCGAACGTGTCGAATATAAACAAGTATTAGGTAAGTTTGACTTTAGAAATAATCAAAAAATAAAAACCAAATAGGAGATAAAAATAAAAGCTCCTATATACATTCGTTCGATACGAAGAAAAGTACGGAAGGACGCTTAATCCGATAAACTAAGTTTGTAACTTAGCTTTCTATCAGCCGTTAAGTTTTAATTTTCGGTTTGACGGCGAGAAATTTGACTTTTATCCCATCTGGAAAAGGAATAAAGTTATCGAAGGTGTCACCGATATTTTTATTTTATACGAATATTTTCACAGTTTATCTTAAAAGTCGAGTGGCGAAATTACTTTTGTCGACTGTTTCGGCCGTATAAAAGAACAAAGAGACCGTGTTGGAAACGATTGAGAATTAGGAAATTCATATTATTTGTTTTCAGTTTTAATTACAATATATTAAATAATCGTATACTTTTAATTATAAACATTTACGAATAGAAATTTTTATTTTTAATAACTCGATTGGTATTAAGTACCGTCTCGAGATATAGATAGATATACGCTCGATAGACGTACGATTAACGAAATGGATTAAGCCCAAGTCGGACGCAATTTCGGGCGTAAATGCTGGGGATGCCAACGAAAAAATGAAAACTGCGAAAGTCGATAAGCGGCGCGAAAGAAACAGTTTAAAATTCGGAAGTAGGGCCGGGTTAAATAATTCCTTTTCTGAACAGTTTAAACATAATGGCGGAATTTCTTCCAAGGCTGGACCTTTATCCGATGATTTTTATAAATTCATCAGTTTTTCTAATTCTGTATTATTGGGATAGGCGGATAATTTCGATCCGATGCCTTCAAACACTAACGATCTATACGGTGATTTTGTTAGACTTAATCATCGGGTTTAGAAATGGTGAGTTTTACTTCAACGGATTAAAAAGTAAGTTAGTGAAATTCACTCGGCCACCCAAATCCTGTCCTACTATAATTGGGATACGGTTTAAACGACCGACCAACCGAATGAGGAATGGCCACGCGCGGGCAGCCGACACTCGGATACGGCGTCGACCCAAATTATAAGAGGAAACCGGTTTCACTCGGCCATATTTAAAGCGGGCGGTCCAGGCAACTTTAAAATCCACCCTAGCTTGACCTCGAATATATTTACGAAGCGGCTTACTCCAACAGAATCGATTTTATCATCGACGGTTTACTCCGTCTTTCCAAGTACAGCCACATATATTCTCTTCGACAAAAGTTATCTTTGTTTTAACGTTGGAATAATTAATCGGTGGGTAGCGGATATAAATTTCCAGTCTAGAATATTTGATTAGCGCATTTTTACCGAAACAGTAAAAATCGAGAAACCCGTTATAGTGAGCGGATGTAAACGTTGCTAGATTCGAAAAATGTACAACGACTAACTGGGCCGAGATGATTTTTTGTCGGATGAAGAATCGATTTTCGAAGAGTGTCTTAAAATCTCCTTCTCCGTAATTATCAATTATTAAAACCCATCGAATATAAACGAATGGCTACGAAATCTGCGCTAGTGTCGAATTTGGATTTTTATCGATCACCAGGCGCGCGTCTTCTCTTTCCGCCTAGTTCGGGACGCGGGAGGACACCGGAGCGTGGTAGCCACACCGACACTTATCGATCGCTCGATTTCCGTCGTCTGTCTAAATAGGCGACCGTTCTCCCGCTTAACACTACCGGTGGTCTTTCTACCAGTGTTTTCAGGTCTTTCTTTCCCGTAGGAGACGTATCGGCCGACGCCAACCAACCGTACCATCGGAAACCCACCGTGGCCATTTAAGAATGGCTGGCGTCTGGAAATTCTGGCCGACGGCGTCAATGCGGTTATGACGTCGATGGTGCAGTCGACGTCCTCGGCCCGTCGGAACCGGCCATTCCACTACCCGACCTCTCTCCTGTGGATAGCTTATCTTTAATGTATGGCCGTATTAACCCATAAAATGGGTCGGCCGAGTGCAGTCGACGTCCTCGGCCCGTCGGAACCGGCCATTCCACTACCCGACCTCTCTCCGGTGGATAGCTTATCTCTAATGTATGGCCGTATTAACCCATAAAATGGGTCGGCCGGATTGGCCGCCTGGAAACGCTTCGGTTTTCCACTCTGGAGGACCCCGGTTCGAATCTCGGTTCCCGCTCCTCGAAAATTTATCATGGGCCCGTCGATCCCCGTCCTCCACCATCCGGCTGACCCCTCCGCAGGGGTGGGCAGCCTGTGGAAGCGCTTGTTTCGCCTGGCCACATAGTATTCTACCTGAATGGAGTGTGGCGTCATCTGTTCACCAAAAAAACGCTTTTGTTTTCTAGCTAGAAACCCGGTTCGATTCCGGTCCCGATCGTGTAAACTTCGATGTAGTCGGCCGGATTGGCCGCCTGGAAACGCCTCGGCTTTCCGCTCTGCGGGACCCGGATTCGAATCTCGCGTCCCACCCCTCGAAAATATTTACCGTGGGTCCGGGCCTAGTTTTTTTGTCAACAGATGACGCCACTTTCCACTTTCTTGTTAGTAAGAGTACTAAGTGGCGAGGCGAAACAAGCCCTTCCACCGGCTGCCCATCCCTGCGGAGGGGTCAGCCGGATGGTGAAGGACGGGCATCACCGGGCCGGGCCTAGTAGCCCGAAAAAATCCGGGACGCGAAACCGAGTCGTCCCGCGTGGCACCCCAACGCGTTACCACTCGGCCATCCGGCCGCCAATGTGTTTCGCCCGTCAGTTAGTACTGTAATTGAATGGAAACTGGCGTCATCCGTTGACCAAAACAGTTGGATGGTGACCGCATCTCTCTTCAGGCTAAATTGACTATTATTTATCGATTAAAGATAATTTATTTATAAAACAGTATAACAGAGAAATGCGGAGTAATTTTTGAGTCGATACTTTACGTACGGAATCATTAAAATAGACAACTTTTCCCCATGAATTAATAGTGTAATAATTTTTTACACTATTAACAAATCTTAGAAATAAAAAGAAAAATAGAGTAATATTTAAATATTTAAAATTTTTTAAGTAACATAGAATATAATATAATATTTAATATTAAAACATGGATAGTCTTGTTTTACGACCTAAATTCTCCGGAATCGGGGTGTCATCAACGATAACGCGATTCTTTTAGAAAGTTTCTGGGTACATGAATATTTGTATTGTATTTATAGCCCTTGGCCCGATTCATTGTTATATCGATTTCAATTTATTTTTTGTTTCTTTGTCTCAAACACGATGTTTTTGTTAATTAGTACGCGCCTCACAGTTTGGAAAACACTTCTCCGTCTCGTTCGCTATTCCACAGCCTAGTCATTACGAGTTCGGGATTAAGAATCGTCCCGACACATGTTCTGTGTCTCTCTCGAGGGCGCCCGCCTTGTCGTGGCGCCAGGCTTACCGGCTGTCGCTATGCCCGTATCTGTACAACCGGGCCGATACGTCCATAGTGACAGGGAGAAACTAAGAGGTTGCCAAATTCTTGGAGAAATTCTGGCGAAGACGATCCCATACCTCGGGTGAGCGAGTGCAGACGCTGGTGTGTCCGCGGTGCGTCGAAAGGGGTAACCCGTGTGGTGTCCTAGCCGGATAATTCTCCCCGGATCTAGTTTCACTTTCTATATACTCTTACTGAGTGGAAAGTGGCGTCATCTGTTGACAAAAAAAAATTACATAATAGCTTACACGGTCACCGAGTCGGTGGACCAGCCATTTCGACGGCATGCGAAACAAGTTTTCTGCTTTCATATGTATCAGTACTGATAAAATTTCATGAAATAAATCCTGTCCATTAATATCGGATTTTTTCTTTGCGTATCAGTTAATTTCGGATGAAGATATTTGCGAGATTCTAATATTTGCCTCGGTGTAAAATATTAATTCAGTTTAGTTATTTCGTAAATTGACATTAGAATTGATTTTTATTTTTAATTTATCTTTTTCAAATGAATAGAATTTTCAAATTTACCATATTAAAAGAAATAAATTTCCTTTTTCCTTTTATTTCCTATTATTGGTTTTAATTTTATTTTATATCTTGTTTTATGTTTTCGACATTCAGTTTGGCCGCCCGTGTGCCACGCACGCCTCGCACCTATGGCAGGCCCGGCACTGAGGACGGGTGGGCCTATCTCCCCAGCTTTGTGGTTTAATGCGGCCAACCGTTAAATCGGGACCCACCGTATTAACGTATTGTATTTTTGAAAATATTTTCTTAAGAATTTATCATAATCTTAATACATCCTTCACTTACATGGAAATTTTACCTATTAGCACTTATAAGCACACCTGTGTCATAACAAGTCCGCATAAAGCAGTGCATTACTAAAGCGATAGTACATCCTTCGCGCCTGATGGTGTGCACCCAGAAAATATACCGATTGTTTGCTTTATACTCTACCAAACATACTCTTTATATTAATTCGTATCGGGAGAAAAAGTCTATAAGTGATATTTTTAAAAAAACTAATTTTAAAAAAATTTTTACCGGATGTCCATAATCGACATAAAAAAATTCTATATTTCTCCCAAACTTTAAATTAAATTCCATTTTCTCTGGAAGAAACCAGATGCCGATAAGGAAATGGTAGACATTTTAAAAAATTTATATGGTAGATTACATCAAATTTATATTTATTGATTTTTGAAAAATCGGAGTGTTTGGCATCGTCCCCTCGAGGGCGCCCGCCTTGACGTAGCGAAAGAGCTTACCGGCTGTCACTATGCCTGTATCTGTACATCCGGGCCGATACGTCCATAGTGACAGGGAGAAACTAAGAGGTTGCCAAATGTTTGGCGAAATTCTGGCGAAGACGACCCCACACCTCTTGACGAGCGTGTGCAGACGTTGGTGTGTCTACGGTGAGTCGAAAGGGAGTGGCGCCCTGAGTAGACAAGCCGTGGGAAGTCCTAGCCGGATAATTCGCCCTCGGATTTCGTTTGACTTTCTATAGAGAGATCCAGCAACAAAAACTGGTCTGCCCGAGCCCCGGCCCCCAGTTAGCTGCCCCTATTGAAGAAATTCCTATAGGGTCGGTAGAGCGTGGCTGCACCCATTCCTGGCTGATGGATGCTTTGTAGTTCGCCACTGGAACGTCCGAGTCCCTGCGGATCCGGGATTAAGAATTGGTCCGACGTATGCCACGCGAGAAGTACGAATTCCGAGTCCCTGCGGATCCGGGATTAAGAATTGGTCCGACGTATGCCCCGCGTGAGGTACGAGTCCTCTGTAAGGGTCCCAATCCCGAGGCGTTGTACCGGTCCGACGGGATGAATGGTGGAGGGATAGAAGCCGTTACGGTGCTCACCCGAGGTTTGGCTTTGCTCGGGCTGAGTGAGTTCATCCAGAGGCTGGGGAAGCTCGCTTTCTAAAGGAATCATAAAACTTCGGGGAGTTGATCCGAGCGATTTTCGGCCACGGCCAGTCGCCAGGAGCCCGGCTATTGCGCAGCCGGGGAAGCTCGCTTTCTAGGGAATCATAAAACTTCGGGGAGTTGATCCGAGCGATTTTTCGGCCACGGCCAGGCGCCAGGAGCCCGACCATTGCGCGGCGTCGGTCGATATCGTCCCCATGGTGGCCCGCCAGTCAGGTGCTGACAGTGGGCTACATCGGTGATCGAACCGGGGGTGATTCTCGCCCCTTTACAAGTTGGGTCGGCTGGCCGTCACGCGTTCCGCTCATCCGATGCGATTATTAGTAAGGGTTCTGCATTTGTGGAAGGTTCGGGATTACTATACTCTCCATCCTTCCGGCGGGCTGTCGCGATTCTCGCGGCGGTTGTGTCCGAACTTTGGTGTCCTAAGGATTTGCCATTTATGGGAGAACTTGTTGTGAGAAAACCGTCGAGATTTCGATCCCTCCGGGGACAGTTCCGGTCGCTACCGGTAGTCACTTGTAGCAAATACACAGCCTCTAGTGTCTCCGCTCCCTCTATGGACGGAGGCGATTCTCGGCCCTTAATGGTCGCTTCGGCGACATAGTGCAGAGATACGAATACGCCCTTCTTATCCCTAGGCCTGGCAAACCTGAGCGAGTCCGCCGTATTCGTATTTCGTTCGCTTTGTGGATCAGAGTGGTGGTCGGGCGAGTCCGCACCCCTAGTTGCAGGCAATGATTAAGCCGAGATTATTCTCGCAGACATTTTGTATCCTGTAGTACCCTCGTAGGTGGAGCGGGGGAGCGGCCTTTTGGCCAGTCTCAGAATACGACACGAGCCACGTCCTGTGTGTGATACGTGTCCTCTAAAAGGGTCCCAAACCCGGAGGTGGCGTACCGTGCCAATGAGTGAGTAGCGGAGGGATAGCCTTAGCGGTGCCCTGGCCGCCGAGAGGGGCCGACATCTGAGACATCTGTCACGGGCCCAGACGGTCGAAAAGGGCCGAAGTGTCGTGTAACGTTTCCGATAGTTGCCAGGCCTCCTCCAAAGCAGTCGTGCCAAAATAATATCTATTTTATATATAACAGTATTTCGATAGACGGTTTTTAAATTTTTATTTAATGTAATGTGTCGAATTTTGAATTTATTGACACTTTTTTAAATTAATATTCAATGTTTTGTATGATTTTTTTATTAAATCAAAGTGACGCAGTTTTAAGTGGGGCCCAGACCACATACTCGTCACAGGCCCGAAAATTTCTCTCGGAGGCCCTGACTCGGACGATAGGAGATTCGTCCCCTGACCGCTTCCCGAGGGAAAACCCAAAACCTGGTGGAGTTGCCCCGAGCGATATTCGACCACGATTAGGCGCCAGAGCCGGCCTTGGCACGGCATCGGTCGATATGGTCCCCCTCGGAATACGAAGCGGGGAGTTTTTCTCGCCGGTTTTCGATCGTCCGGTATGCGCCTGGAGTGCTGATCCGCCAACAGCGGTCAAATCTTTTTGGTCAGGGATGACGCCACATTCCTTTCTGGGAGAATACCATGTGGCGGGGCCAAACAAGCCCTTCCACCGGCTGCCCACCCCGGCGGAGGGGTCAGCCGGATGGTGGAGGACGGGGATCGACGGCCGGGCCCGGACCCCGTCATAAATATTTTCGAGGGATGGGACCCAGACTCGAACTAGAGTCCTCCGGAGTGGAAAGCCGAAGCGTTTCCAATCCGGCCGACTAAAACAGCAGCCAATTCTGACTAAGACCTAAGTGCTGTCCGAGGAGGTGTCAAACAAAATAAAGCTCTAAATGAAACAGCGTTAAACGAGGTCATCTTAACAGATAAATAGTGGAGATCGGTGAAACAGGACAGTGAATTTAAAAAATATAGGTATCATTTTTTATTTTATTTTGTAACATGTATTATTATTATTATTGTATTATATTAATTATAGACATTTTTTTTTGCTAATATCGGTTTGTATTCATAAATCATTCCTGAAAATCAAAAATATTCGAGTGTTTATAGCTCATTTAATTTATGTTTGTGATGAAAAAGATTCTTCCTCATTCGACTCTTTTTGTTTCTACGTTAATTAAGAAGTCATCTAACGTCGTTTGCCCTTTTCCTCTTTCGTTCAGCAAACAATTGTCGATAGCCAGACATCGCGACCCATGACACTTCGTCTCGCCTTTGAACTTATATCAAAATTTGGATCATTTTGTATAAACTGATCCGTAATTTCCATAAGAGGCTAAACTTGTTTTCAGAAAATCCGTTGCAAATTCCTTTCGCTAACTTACTTGTCTTCGTACGACTTTGGATTTATGCGAGTATAATGGTTTGAAAAACCGCGCCAAAGTGAATAATAATAAAAAAAATATTGAATTCGAAAAAACCCCATTATATCGAAAAAGCGTTAAGCGGGGTCTTACTGATTTTGAGTTACAAGTGTAAGGGGGCACCAAAATTAGTTAGTGCTTAGGGCATCTGAGGGTCTTAATCCAGCACTGGTGGAGGGTTCTACCGCCGTTGAATTTCGTTTTGGCTGTGGGTTGGGAATCAATTGTGTGGCGGCGCTCGACACTGACTTTCTGGTCGAAATGGACCCAAAGGGATGGACTGTCTCCCCGCCGAGCTTTAGCTGTGATTAAAGCCGAGTTATATCTGGCGGAAGGACGCCTGCCATACCTACTCGGTAGAACGGGACTATAGCCTTATACGGCCGTGTCTTAAGATCTTTTCATCCTAATTACTACCACCATCATCCTCTCTCTATCTCTCTGGGAGTTATGTTCTAAAACTGTAAAAACTGTTAAAATTTTTCGAATGTTTCCATATCGTTTGTTTTATACTACTTTTTTTACTGTGTTATTTGAGTGTTTGACTAATCCTTATAATGTATTTGTTAAGTTTGTAATTGAAAATACGTTAACTAATCATTGGAGTTACACATTTTCAAATCGGGTAGTGTAAATTATTTTTATTTTGTTTACCTGTAATGATAAATAAATAAATAAATAAACTTATCTCCCGAATGCCACGCGCTAGATCCGAAAAGTGGGGTACAACCGTCAGACGATCCTATGTCCGTGTAGGGCACTACCCTTAGGCTTAATAGCCAAGGTTGGCATCTCCCGAAAACCGGACCAGAGTCCTCCAGCGTGGCACGAAAACATGGGCGTTTTTCGGAATTCTGGGCCCAGCCCGGCCATTCCCCTCCTTCACTATCCGGCCCCTCCACGGGTGTGGGTGCAGCCCGTGTTTGGAACTGGCTCCGTTCCTTCGTTATCTCCCTGATTGGAAAGGGGCGTGAACGATGCAAAAATGTCACCTTTTACTATTGCGCGGGTCAGACGGTGGGTATATTCTCTTTCCATTTCTTTTGGCCAGTTGAATCTCTCCTCTGTCTTTTAGTTCTCTGGTGAGAAGCGATAACTAAAATTTCGAGGATATTCTAGACTAGCTGAACACCGCGCTATCATACGAGCGGAACTTTATGCCATTCTCCGCAGTTTATTGGAAATTGTCGAGGGTAAATATGATTACGAAACTATTAACGTCTTCTCTGATATTAACTCCGCTCTTAAAATCATCAAAAATCAAAAAGTCACTCTGTTATAGCGAATTAAATTAAAATGCTTTTTCGAGAAAATAAAAACAAATTTGATATCGAACTCTACTGAAGGATATTCTGATCATGAAGGGAATGACAAAGCGTACTTCTTAGCAAAAACAGCGATAACTAATCAAGTTCCTATAACCTTTAGTTTGGTTCCAATTAGATATATAAAAAACGTGTCAGGAAAGTTACTTTCTCCTCTCGACAAACTGAAAGGAACAACGAAACAACAGGTAGGCACGCGGCTAAATTCTTAATCGATACTGAATCGATTCGGAATCGTAATCGTTTCCAACCAAACTTTTCCCTCACCCAAGTCATTACGGGTCACGATAACCCGAAGGAATATCTCAAAAGATTGAAAATTATAGAAAATAACAATTGTATTTCCAATAGCAACCAAATTACTAATGTTCAGCATTTAATCTTCAATTGTCCAATCTTTACGGAACAAAGGAAGGAATTAGTACGTTGCGCCATTCTTGAAGAGTATAACTGGACTCGCGGAGAGAGCGACTTTATATTTAATAAAAAACTTTTTTACTCATTATATACTTACTTCACTAACACTGGTGCGCCCGCATCCTCCTTTAAATAATTACTCTGGTCACGCTTCCACATGGAGATTTTGCGCTGCGCTGGTAAACTACTTTCTCGGCGTTCGACTAATTCCTGTGGTCACGCTCAACATGGTGATTGGGCTGCGCTTATGAACGCCCTCGGTACTCCTCGGTATTCTTCGTCCAACAACTGTGCCTCACACTTTTATGTTTGTGGTCTGTACTTTGGTGATTCTGCGCCACCTTAAATCTCTTTGTGATTTTTCTTTTGATCCGCAGGAACTCGCTTCTTCCCCAATGGTGCTCTTCTCCGTATTTCAACTGTGTCGTGACCTGGCGCTGGGATTTTGGTGTTCACTTGTCCGACACTATTCCCGTCTGACCGACTTCAGTTGTAATTTGTACCGCTGTGAAACCGTCTCGACCACCTATCTCAACTAGTTCTCTGCAGTTTGCCGCTGCTGTTTTTCGACTGTTTAATGTGGAATCTCCGAATCCTACAGCCTGCTATTTTGTTCCCTTCCTAAGGAATTTCAACTGCATTAGATTTTCAGTGTATTACCATCGATTGTTTGTAGATTCTACGATTCCTAATGGCTAATTAATCTTCAGCGTATTTCTGCTTTTTGATTGTTTTCTTTGTTTTTGTACCTTGTTTTCTTTTAAATCGATGCGGGTGCTGTGGGATCTCTGGGGTGTGGTCGCTACACTCTGTCATTTCCTCTAGTGACCTGTCACACTTTTTTTGACAGGACTTTTATACTATTCTACTCTTTCCCTCCTCTTCTCACTTCCCTTCATTATTCGAAAGTTATACCTAGGAAACGGCCCGCTAATCCTTTCCATCAATCAATCAATCCACTTCACTATTTTTAGCGGATATTTAGAAAAACTCTTAGTCAAATCTATAGATAACTAATAACAAACCAACGATGGCGTTCGAAGTATCCGGACTACTACTAAGACTGTTTCTTTATAGATAAACATAAAACCATCTTTTTTATTGCATGTAAATCGTTTCGGTAATAGTTTACAACAATGTCTGAAAACGATAATTAAACTTGTTAGTTCGTTCTCAGAAAATAGCCTCGTTAACGTCAATCTTGGATGGCCGCTAGTTGATAGGATGCTAAACCGAAATACTCTCAATCACAGTAATCTTAGGAGAGAGTGATATAGAAACAGGGGTGGCGCGCCAAGAGAAGATGAACGGCATTTCGGCCACACATTTTCGGCATTTATCTTAGGAGAGAGTGATATAGAAACAGGGGTGGCGCGCCAAGAGAAGATGAACGGCATTTTGGCCACAGGCTTAAAACCCGAATAAACTATACAGTACACTCCCGAGTATCCGGCCTAACGTGGGGAAGGGTAGGCCGGATAACAAAAAAGCCAGATAGGCCGGAGTCCTATTGCATTTGTCAGGTACTTCTCTTTGGTTAAGAGAAAAATGTTAAAGATCTCTCTCTAATAAAGGAAGCTGTTTTTGTTAAACGTCGTCTCTGTTCTATCTTCCGACTCTCATTATCCGTCCTTACGAGCGTCGCTCACCGCTCTTTTAGGCCAACGCCTGTTAACATCGTCCTCGGGCCTGCGGGCCGTGCGGGCCTCACACAATGAACAACGAGCAGAACGCTGCTCTTTTCCTGTCACAACTTGTATTTTGCACACGACACGTAGGAGGATCGTAGCAGACGCCCGCTTCCAATGCCTTGGCAATGTTGCCAATGCAACGCCTCGCATTCCTCATTTAATTACGATAAAAGAAAACTAGGCCGGATAGTCGCGAACCGGATACTCGGGAGTGTACTGTATTTATAAAAATATTTCCATCACCAATTAGATGTGGCGGATACTACTTTCGGCGGACCCTGTGTTTCAACAGCGTTATCTAGTCGAGTCTACCTTCAAGTTTCGATGTAATTTAATTCGTCGAGAGAAATAAGTAGGATTCTATATAACTAATCAGTGATTAAAACTGTAATGACGCTATGGAAAATATCAGAACGAAGTAGCGAGTTTAATTATTACCGAAACTATTTAAATACAATAAAAAAGAAAGATGTATATTTTCATTCGTGTATTCTGTCGGCTTTTTATTCTTTTAATAATTTTTTTAGATTTTATATCAAATTAATATATACTAAAATTTATAAAAATATTAAATCTAATAAAATTTAAATATTATAGCTTTCAAATTTTAAATATCGCTTTAATACGATGTCACGGTAAAAATAATAAATACAATTATTTAATTAAAATGTGAAAGAAATCGTGTAGGATGGGATGGCCATTTCTACAACAATAGCTAACCTAGATAGGGACTTTCGACCGGAAGCGTTCGATGGATGGAGGAATGGCTCTGAAAAAAGTTGAGCAATTCGTATCTCGGGACCGGATTTATTTTGTACTGGTTACACGCTATAGAAATGGGATTTACTTCAACGGTATGGCCTCGGTCGGAAAGATTTCCGTAGATCACCCGGCTCGCAACAGATGTAAATATGGCGGTACTCGTAATCAATTGGTCAAACGAATGAATACAGAGCGGCCACACACGCGTTTCTCTATTCGCGCCTCTAGCACCGAAACAGTTAAAGATACAGCCGTGAAAATTGGAGGCTATCTTAAACAGCTTACGAGGAAGCGAGTAAAAGTTTTCGGTTCGATCCAGGAAAAATGGCGCCGCTATTTTGTAGAAACGCTGTTATTTACTTCGAAATGCCCGACCATTATAAAATAAGTTTCCTATTGGAGTATTAATATCATCGAGTATTAAAGTGGCTGGAAACAGCGTCTGATTTAAGAAAAGGGTAGCGATTAATAAAATCAAAAAGTTTATTTCAAATTTTCACTAGAAAGGAAAAAGTAACGCCGAAAATATAAGATGGAACTCTTAACGTAGGTTTACTTATTTAAAAAACAATTACTAATGTCGTTCTGTACGTAATCGTTCACTAGAGATGACATTCTGAATACGGAAGACTGCGTGGGGCGCATTTTCGCGTAGCGTCTCTTCGGGGACGTTGGCTTCTGGCCGTTCCACGTTGTGTTTTAAATCCACTAGCGTCTGTATGTCTCCACCGTAAACTATATCTTTCGGCCCGCATCTCCGATCTTTCATCATTTTTCTAAGCGCGACTGACGTCAGAGATCTTCCACGCTAACCTTTAAGTGTCCGATATTCGTGCCAGGCAGCGTTACCGCCGCTATTATTCCGATCAAACAATTTTACTAAAAGAGCACGTTTCTTTCTCGCCGGAGCTATAATAGCCAATGACAAACGGTTTCGGCCTTTCCGCTTTTATCTAGCCAGAAGTCACCGGCATCAACAGTGTTTTCGGCCACCGAAGCTAATCTTTTATTCGCTTAGCCACCGACCAAAATGATGATCGATAACGTTTTAGCCTTCCTATTTTTATTAGCGGGATGGCTTTGGCGTTCGGAAAGAAATAGCCCCGTCGTTTTACCTCTGGTGGTAAAAATTCCAACTAAAAATTTTTATTAGATAAAACGCTTCCGCGGATCGTAATTAAGATATTCTGTAATTTTCGCGGAAGTATCTCCAAGTATTTCGATGTTTAGGGCCGGTGAACAGAGAATGTTATTCTGCCGGCGCTTCACGGCTGATAAAATTTATCGCAAAATAATTTCGAATAGTATAAGTTTCAGGCTGTTATTGCACTAGAATGCGGCTTCCTATAAAGAATTAACACCATTTCGAATTAGTGACCGTACCGATAATTAAAGATGGTGTACTATAAGTCGCGTGAAGTCGATGGTGACTTCAAATTACCAGATATCGAATCGATTTTATATCGGAGTAATGAGATTTTATTTATATAATTCACTTTCGTCTCATTTATAGTTAAGCATTTTCTCGAAATTTTTCTTACTTCGTTATCATTCGTAACCGAAACGTATCGTCGTTAATCCTTAATCCCGATTATACTATACATATATATTTATATATATCACAGTCGACTCTCGTATAACGGGAATGATACCTTTCGCTTTATTTGAATCGGTATTATACGAGCCGCAAATTTTAAACACGAATCGAGTACGAAAAATTCGAAAAATACCAACGTTAATCGCATTAGTCACGATTAGACGATTACGAATAATCGGACATCCGTATTATAATTATAAGGCGAAAATGTCAACGTACCGTGTTATACGGGCTTATTTTAACGTGTTATACGAGCGCTACTGCAATTTTTCAGAATTATACGAATCCGTGTTACACGGAAGTCTACTGTATCGTAGGATAAAAGTGCTTCCGAGGAAATATATTTTCGTATAATTAATGAACATGTTATAAAAAAATTATAACCTCCGCCAGACGAAAATTAGTTTATGGTGTCTTCCGATCATTTGGGACGCCGTTCGACTTCCCATCATTACTCTTTTTCCATTTCGTGGTCATTAAAGTATCCGCCACCGGCTGATATTAGGTGGCGCGGCTTCGGCTATCCTATAAGGGGCATTCCGACGTCCGCGGAAAGACGAATCCCGAAATCCGATGGGATATAGTTTACAATCAGGGTTATGGACGCGGTTAATGTCTGGGTCCAGCGTTTCCCGGGAAATCCCCGAAATTTATAAATCTAGAATTCCGCATATTTCTCCCGGAATCAATTTTTTTATCGATGGTGAATAAACGCTACTTTCCCGACCACTTAATAGCATTTTCATTTCGAGCCACCGAAAAAATAAACAGTAGATCGAATTGGAAATTATAATAACCGAATAAGCGGGTAATTCGATGCATTAAATATTTGATGGCAGTTGAATATTTTCGAGCTAAAGATATTTTCTTAAAATTTATCGATTTGGCTGGATTTTCGCTATTAAAACAACGCGAAATCGCCAACTTTCCAGTAATAAATAGCTATTTAGCATTAATTTGGTGGCTAAATTTTTATTAAAAAATATCGACCAAGTTTCGTAGACCTAGTTCCGGGCTAAAAGTAGTGAAGCGCGCTCGTAATCCAAATATATTTAGCTCAAAAATTTACCGAATCATTAAGAAATTTTCGGAATACGTTTACAACATATGGCGACAGATAATCCGACCGACCCACCCCTTAAAATTATAAAGCCTAACGGGGTGGGCCGGGCATCCGTACTCGGCGCTTTTATTTTTGTTCCATCGGTTAACTGGATTTTGCGCGTGAGGCCGTCTTTAACGCGGGCCGCCCATCGATCGGTAATTTAACGGGCGATAAATGTTAGCCGAGGAAGAGGGATGTTAACCCACAGTTTTCTCTAAAATCCCTTTCGAATTTCACAAGATTCACTCCAGGCGGGACCGCCCATTGGTCTCGGCGCGAAAAATAAAATAGAGGGAAGTCGGAAGCCCAGAAAAAACCAAAAATACTTAGTACGGACGGGGCTGAGAATCCGCGCTTCCTCGGTATTCGGCCGCTTCCGGTTTAAATATACAGTAACAGAAAATTCCGTCTTTCCACCGCGGCGCCCAATTATCGCGGACGCGGTAATTCCGCCACAAACGTGACCGTTAAAAGTCGGGGTTATCCGTAACCAAATGTTTCTTTCTCTCCCGCACCTACCCAGGGGGAACGGTAGCCGAGGTGGAGGGGACGGCAACCGCGCGGATATTAACCGGATGTAAGTGGACGGTACGGAAGTTCTTCCGGAATTAGCCGGAAGGGAAGCGGAAAAATAGACGACCCACCCCAGTCCGTCTCTAAGGTAGGCGAACGGGTGGTAAGGTATAGTAAAAGAAGACGAAAGACTGGAGACTAATCTCTACCCTACCGACCCGAGGTCCCACCGACGGTTAAGGACCGACGTAGGTTTTAAACGGACGAAAGACGATCGATTTACCGTTCGACGTCCGATTGTCTAGACACTTCCCGCCCCGTGGGATAACTATCCCACCGAAGAAAGACGGAAACAGCGACCGTCTACTCGTAAGATTCGACGGACAATTAACGGCTGGTACCGGGCCTACCAGCCGTGGCTCCTCTCTTCTTCTATACCCGCACCGCGGTATTTATTTCTTCGAAGACGACGGTAACCGTGGCGCGCTCTTAACCCGCCGCGCCTTCTTACTCGATCGATAACGACCGTCCCCCCTTTTCTCCCACTTAAAAGTTAGCGGCGCCGGGAAAGGGTAACGGAGACGGCCGTCGCCGACAGTCGGTTGGCTGTCGGCCGGCCCGGTCTACTTACCTACGGGAAAGCCGGGGCTGGGTAGCGCCCGTTGGGGTTTACTTTCCTTCCGACTAAGTAAACTTTTCACGCCCCGGCGCTCCTCCTCTTCGCTCTTCTCGGCCGTCGCTTCCGACTTACCGGCCGCGTTTCGGCGCTACGCGAATAAATACGGCCGGAGGACGGATTCTTCCGGCCGACCGCCGGGGCCCTCCGGAGGAAAGAACCGCCTCCTCCACCGCCACGGACGCTTCTTCCGCCGCGGAAATGGCCGCGACGCGACTATTCGTTTTCATTTGATGAGCGGAATATCGGAAAATCTTTAGCCGGATCGTTAGCCGCGCCGTCACCCCGGTTTTCCGACGGCCCGTTTCTTCCGCCGGAAATCCAAGAAACGCCGCCGATTACCGCTCCCGTCGGGCGTCGATACTTCCGCGGTCTTTCCGGACGGACGGTCGGACCGGTCGTTCCGGACTCCGGACCGACCCGGGGCGGGGCCCGCCCGGACTCCGCTCCGGCAGCGGGACCGATGCGCCGGTGTTCCGGTGGAGGGGAGCGGCCGGGATCCGTCCCGCTCTTCCCGGTGGACGGAGGCCGCGGGAGGTCCGGAGGCGGAAGCGGAAGGCTGGGCGGGAGGATAAGAAAGAGGAACTCACCACGTCGATGAGTTGAGACAGTTTGAGACTCATCTTGACCGTCAGCCGGTCCGAGTTGTTGCCCACCGGTCGGATCAGCGAGTTGTAGCCGTTGATTAGATCGTCGTACAGACGCTTGGTGTCGGCGCTGGCCGCCGATCTCCGGGATAAGGCCAAGAGCAGAAGCAGCAGCGTCGGGGACGCCATAGCCTCTTCTACGCTACCGAGATGGGTGTCTTCCGTCCTCGGCCCGTCGGAGGCGCTGGGCTGCCGATCGATACGGTCACCAGCCGGCACGCCGTCCTCCGGCCTAGACACTAGCGCCGGAACAAGATGGCGGTCGGCCGTCTCCCGCTTCCGTCCGCCCCGGTGGGTCTAGAGGCGGAGCCCCGATCCGTCCGACCGGGCCACGGGTCGTAATCCCTTTCTGGGTGGAGCCGACGGAGCGCGGGGTCCCGCGGTCCATACGAAAAGAAGAAACGGGTAGGTAAATAAATAAACGAGCGACAGACGGGTGGAAACCCGGGTGGCCCGGAACGACGACGAAAGGCGTCGGCCCTAAAAGTCGGGACGGGCGATACGTTAGCGCCACTTTCTTACCTATTCTACCGGAAGTAAAGACGGAACGACGACGAAAGGCGTCGGCCCTAAAAGTCGGGACGGGCGATACGTTAGCGCCAACTTTCTTACCTATTCTACCGGAAGTAAGGAAAACCGGCGTAAAATTTATTCCTTTTATTTCGGTGGAATTAGGTAAACGTCTCTTCTTTACTTATCGGTCGATAAACATCGGGAATGTCGATTTTTCTCCAAATTGCGAAGATCGGTAAAACTATCCCGGCTGGGAACCGTATTTTCCATACCCCGGTGTCGACGGCGGCAGAAAGTCGCCACACGGAAGTTATCTTCGGGTAGAAGAGGTCGGCGGTTTCCCGTAGACGATTTCTTCGTTTCCGGTCGGGTTATTTTCGGTTTAAGTTAACGCCTCCGCGGTAAAGTCGGCTATTAAAGCGCGGACTTAGGTCCCGGTTAAATTCCGCCGTACTAACGGTGGGGAGGAAAGTCGGCGATAAAATTACTATAGAAGTTTCCCGCTTCGTTTCTATTTACAGCGTAAAAATTGGCGGGCGTAACGCTAACCGACGTATAAAGGGACAGAGTCGGTCCCGGTTAAATTCCGCCGTACTAACGGTGGGGAGGAAAGTCGGCGATAAAATTACTAGAGAAGTTTCCCGCTTCGTTACAGCGTAAAAATTGGCCGGCGTAACGCTAACCGACGTATAAAGGGACAAAGTTGTCGATTCGCCGACCGGTGAGATCCGCCCGTACTTAAATAGCGGCCTAACCGAAGACGGAAGAACGTCCACCTCCGGAGGCCCGGAACGTTTTGGAGGGTGGAGCTTTAAATCTAGTTATTTCGGCCCCTATCGATTTTCTGGGCGGTAACCGATAGTCTTTATATCGATGTAAGTATAATTCCCGTAACGTACGGTCGGGAGGGGCGGAATTCCCCATCTCGGTACCGCGGCCTTTCCGTCCAGGATTTTCCGAGTAACGGAACCTATTTACTAATTAAAGAATGAAATAAACTGGTATGTTATCTACCCCGTCTGGATTTCCACCGGGGAGGAGTAGGAAAGATATCGACGGAAACCGTATAGTCGGCGGATAAATGGCGCGCTACTCCCGTCCGACCTGGGCGGATCGAACTAAATTCCCTAGCGTTTCCGTCGGGTAAAATAACGGAATAAAGGGGTGGGAAGCCGCTTCTTTAGCGGACGGAAGTCGAATCCGCCTCCGAAAGTTACGGTTTCTACCGAAAAATCGGACGGCCGCGCTAATGTTAGGGTTTCGGCCCGGCCGCCACCCCTAACTAAATCGGAAAATCGTACGGTGGGGGAAATTTACGGTTAGTGGTTTCGGCCACTCCGGATTAGTTGGAACCAGCGGGCCCGTAGCTCTAAGATAAATTCCTATACGGTACGGGCATCCCTCCCACCACCCGGCTTCCTACCGGGCGTTGGTGAAAGTGTTTTTTGCGGAAACCCCGGTATCGGGCGGCGTTCTACCGGACATTTAGAAAATTACGTTTATTCCGCTACCGGGCGAAACGTTTTCGTTAATTTTGTTAAATCCCGACTAGGGTGCGCGTAAGAGGCAGCGGGGAAGTACTCGGCTAAGATTAGTGGCCGACGCCATTGGGCTAGTCGGCCGGACCGTAGGCGGTCTACTTTCCATTGGGATGGGAAATCGACTTAATTAGCGTTCGGTTGTGGCCTAACAAATAAGTCGATATACGGTTTCTACCGAAAAATCGGACGGCCGCGCTAATGTTAGGGTTTCGGCCCGGCCGCCACCCCTAACTAAATCGGAAAATCGTACGGTGGGGGAAATTTACGGTTAGTGGTTTCGGCCACTCCGGATTAGTTGGAACCAGCGGGCCCGTAGCTCTAAGATAAATTCCTATACGGTACGGGCATCCCTCCCACCACCCGGCTTCCTACCGGGCGTTGGTGAAAGTGTTTGGCGGAAACCCCGGTATCGGGCGGCGTTCTACCGGACATTTAGAAAATTACGTTTATTCCGCTACCGGGCGAAACGTTTTCGTTAATTTTGTTAAATCGCGACTAGGGTGCGCGTAAGAGGCAGCGGGGAAGTACTCGGCTAAGATTAGTGGCCGACGCCATTGGGCTAGTCGGCCGGACCGTAGGCGGTCTACTTTCCATTGGGATGGGAAATCGACTTAATTAGCGTTCGGTTGTGGCCTAACAAATAAGTCGATATTCTCGGTTAGAGGAAGGCGAAACGCTTTTTTATTTATAATTTTATTCGAGCGCGGAAGACAGCAGCCGTGGCTCTAGCCGGAATTCTATTTAAAAAGTTTATTTTATTAGCGGTGGTCGGCTATCGGCGTAAAATATAGGAAAATAATTACGGGGGAAGAGCCGGAAACTGCTAGCGGACGCCCTCCGACCTTCGGCCACCCTCACCGGTTTGGCTTAAATTAGTTTTATAAATTCGGAACCGATAGAAAGAGGCGAAGTAGGTAAATATCCCGGGGCCACCGACCGAAAAACGCTCGGCATTCGGACGAAAGGAAGAAAATTTTGTGGCGGAGGGTAGAAAAGGGCCGATTAACCGTACTTAGTTATTTTTGGCTAACGGCCGAAGAGTGGGGGCCGCTTTAAGTATTAATTTGGCCGGCTCCGGCCAAATTGATAAGGGTGACGGTAGCGGCTTCCTTAAAATATTTTACATTGGCTTGTATCTTTGAAGGGTGACGGTAGCGGCTTCCGCCGATAACCGTAGTAAAAGTCGACGGGACCGAAGTCGGAGCTAGACCGGCCGGGAAAATCCGCCGTTATTGGCCCCAACTTTCCGGCGGCTCCCAGCGTCCGCCGAATCCCCTACCGGAGAATCTACTCGGTGGCCTCTTTCCGGCTTCCTTCCTACGCCGCTCCGCCCGAGTTTGGGCGGGAGGCCGTAAAAGTCGGACGGAGCGAGTACCGCGGCGCGGAAGAGAAAGCGGTGGCTAGGCCGTTTTACCAAAAACTCTTACCGTTAATTGTTTCATCAAATTTAACGACCGCCGTTAAAATTTAAACGCTAAATGCAATCTTTTCCTTTTATCGGCCGCCGTCTTTTCCCGGCCAAAAATAATTTGCCGAAACCGTTTAGCCGGCTAATGGACGGGACGGCCGGCCCCCGCCAAAATATTCCCACACCCGCTTTCCGTTCGAATAAAAAAAATTTCGCCCAATTTTCTGGCTACTATCCAGCCTTCGGCGCCGGGTTTTTGGCCGTTCGTCCCCCGGTTTCCCCTCTGCCAAAACATCTTCCGGTGCGCTAAAAGGCGGCCCGGTCTTAACAAAATACCAGAATTTCTTCTCCTCCCCACCCACTGCCTCAGCAGTGCCTCTCGTCCATTTCTAGGGACCTGCGGTCGGACCATAGACTGACAAGACCATTCAGCGGACTGTCTACCTCGCACCATTTTTCAAACCATGCTTCTTTACCTACAAATTACATATTTTATTTTAGAATTTATTATTACTTCGTTTAATTGGGCAGCTGCTTAATTGGGACAAAATGGCTTGCTTGTTAGTCCCGACGTGTTCCAATTAAGCACAATCCACATAATTCTGACAGTTACTATTTATCATTTTTAAAAAGAAAGCAAATATAAATATAATATGATTGGTATTTTTTATATTTTTAGACTAGTAGTAAACAATGGGTAATTTATTATTTCCTATTTATGATTTTCGAGAGCATTGAAATAACCGAATTTTATCAAAGCCAACAACTTTCCTATAGTATCAGAGAAAATTTTATATTGTACATTTTTATTACAACTATGAAATCCAAGTTTTCATTTTTCTATAAAAATGCCTATAAAATTATTCGCAGGAATTATGAAAAATTTATAAACGTTGCATTCGTCTGGCTCTATACTTTCTTTGTTCCTATTGATTTTAAACCGCTTTCTATTTTATTTGATATTGTGAGGTAATGCAATGCCCATCACGGGAGGCCCACATCCTTGATGTGCTTTACTAGGTGATGAAAAATAGGAATCAAAGGATCAAGGATAGATTCCCTCAATTACAAAGTCAATAGAACGTCAATTATCCGAACTAATTGGGACCAAGACTGTTCGGTTAATCAGATAGTTCGGATAAGAATATTCGGATTATACTAAAAATATAATTAAATCTACAATTAAATCATAGTTCTATATTGTACTGTAAGCAGGGTTATTGCTACCTTATTAAGCATGAAATACACTGCTTTGCAAAAAAATTGGCGCAGGTTTGCCGAAATCGTATGAAGCAGACTCTCTCAAATTCCCTCAGTTGCTCACATTGCTAGTTGCTCTATCATTTGAGTATTGGTTCAATCGCAGCTCCCTATACCAAATCGGTACTGCCTCAGCAGTGCCTCTCGTCCATTTCTAGGGACCTGCGGTCGGACCATAGACTGACACAAGACCATTCGGCGAACTGTCTACCTCGCACCATTTTTCAAACCATGCTTGGAGTTCCGGAGAAAGTTTTGCAACATAACCTCATAACATCCTGAAAAATAGAGTAAGAGCTGCGAAAATTGATATACAAATGCCTTTCAGATAAATATATCTTTGTACAAATGATTAAAATTTTATAGCCAATGAATGCACAGAGTGTTTCGAGAGCTCATTAGAAGGGCGAATCTGAGATCAATATAAAGAGCATCGTTTGTAAATACAGATATATCTGTCTGTTTTGCTATTTCATTTCGTTAAGTAGTCTATGAAGATGCCTCTACGACGTATCTGTCAGCAATATGAGCAACTGAGGGAATTTGAGAGATGACGCTTCGTACCCTTACAACAAATCTGCGAAAACTTACTCCTTTTTGCAACAGTGTGTATTTGAATACAAGTGAGTTTTCTTATTAATGAAAACAAAATAATATAAGATTCAAGTATTCGTAGATTGGTTATATCTATTTTTATCTATTTAAATATTCTGTTTTCCATCCAGTAATTTTAAAAATAATTTTTCTTATTTAGAATTTATTGTCATCATTTTTACTTTCAACGATCTTATAATTTATTCAGATTTATGTAGATGCAGGTTTTTTTATAGTTATTTTTATTTTGTTATGTATGGATTTCTGTCAGAATTATCTTATGCGGAAATCAATAGCACCAAAGTTTATTATATTGATAAATAAAATATTTAAATAAAATACATTTTATATGAAAAGAATTATAATTTTTTTTTATCTCGTTTAGAAAATTAATGATGTTAAATTTGTTCCAGAATAAATCAATATCCGGGAATAAACGAATATAAGCAGTATATTAAATTGAAATACTTGACTAAGTTTTATTTTGGAGAATGTGTTTTAATTTAAAATAAATACAATGAATTATAACTATTATAATTTATTTCATGAGATAATATTGTCTAGAGCAGTTTGAATGAAAATAAATAAAAATTGAAACTTTCTATATGAGCATGAAAACGGGTTTAAACATAGATAATAAATATGGCTCACTTTGTATGTAAATAAATCAACCGTATTTTTTAAAGCCATTTTACAACCTCATCATTTACTTAATGGCAAGGGTTGGCTGGATGGCCCGGTGGGAAAGCTTTGCTTATCACCCTGGAGGATCCGGATTCAAATCCGGGTCCCACATCTCCAGTTTGCCAACACCCATGATGGATGCTGGCAAAGCGGTTAGCAATAGCTGGTATAGGGATTGCTATACCAACACAACAGAGATTGAAGATGATGGGTCTTTAATGCGCTTTAATGCCTGTGAGGCCTGTGATGGGAGCTTTAAGTGGCTGCCGCCAGATACAGAATATCCCATGAGGATATAGCGGCGTAATATAACTAACCTAACCTTAATGGCATTTCAGGCGCAATCACAAACTGCCCATTTCTTGTGAAAAGGTCAGTCTGACTATAGAGAATGGGGATATATGGCCAGGTTCAAATCTATCATATAAATTTGGTGATGTAGAAATTAGATTCAATTGCTGGTCCTCTGATGAAAAGCCATAGTGTTTTCATTTGATAAGTCTAGCCAACCTTACCGAGTCCCACTTTTTTAGAGTATTTTTCAGGACAAGTTCAGTCCCGATCCATTGCATCCCTTCCTATAATATTCCGATTGATTATATTATAGTTGTTAGCCAGCTTGTGATAGGATCTTAAAGTGGCCATCGCCACATACAGTATATCTCACATATGTTAGGTTAGGTTTGGTTAATTAAGCCGCCATATCGCTAGAGGGATATACTGTATCTGGCGGTGGCCACTTATAGAGCCCATCACAGGCTGGCTAATATCCATGATGGGATCAAACGGCTGGTTGTAGGAGGAGGTTCAACGATCTGGGTCCGGCTCCTGAAAAACTGTAGGCATGGGAGCCGAATTTTGAGCCCGGATCCTCCAGTTATTAAGCCACACTTTATCACGCGGCCATCCAGCCGACATCTCACTTTTGATATGGCGGCTTAACTAAATCTAATGTAACCAAGAGATATATAATTTTTCAAATTGAATCTTTAACTACATGAACAGGGCTGGTTTAAACTTGTTAATATCTGTGGGGATTTAAAGTTTTAATTTGTTAAACACATACGGAGAGATTAGTATCTTCCAAAATACACTTTTTGACTTTTGAGACTATCATTTTCTTCTCATCATGCATTTTTACATCTCGTGATTCTTTCAGTTCCATTTGTATGCATTAAATAAAGTTTGAGATTAGAGTCCGAGGATTATTAAAATGATTTGATGATTGTAAGTCAGTCAGTTGGCGATTTTCAGTCCCAGTTAGGCCGGCGGCCGGATGGCAGAGTGGTAACGCTGTCGGCGTGCCAAATAGGAGGACCCAAATTCGTATCCCAGGTCTGGTATCTTTTGAAAAGGTTTTTCGGGGTGCTGGCTCGGCCCGGCGATCCCGGTTCTTTACTATCCGGCCCCCTTTAAGAGGTGGGTGCAGCCCGCGGTTGGACTGGCCCCGCCCCTTAATATCTCCCTGATTGGAAAGGGGCGTAATATATGCAAAAAAGTCTGTTAGGCCTTGCACTGCAAGAATCCGTTATCAATTTCACATTTTGTAATTTTTTTCTGGAAAAGCCCAACCCAGGTCCTCCGATTCCTACTCAGTCAATCCCATGGCGGATATATGTGATTCATAATGAACCGTAAAAAGATTCCGCTCTATAATATGCAAGAAAGAAAGTGGCATTAAAGAAAACATGTAAAAAGCAATCCATTTATATAATTTTAACCTAAGATCTGTATTAATCTTGTCAAGTATTTTTTGTGCATATTTTACGTCCCTTTCCAATCAGGGAGATTACTAAGAGGAGGGGGCCAGTTCCAACCACGGGCTGCACCCACAGCCGTGGAGAGGGACCGGTTGGTGAAGAACGAGGATCACCGGGCTGGGCCCGGCACCCCGAAAAAAATCTGGAACCAGACCCGGGACGCGAACCCGGGTCCTCCAGTGTGGCACGCCAATGCGTTACCACTCGGCCATCCGGCCGCCTCGTGTCAAGTATTGTACTTTAATAACTTTTTGGTCAACAGATGGCGCCACTTTGTAATCAGTGATAATTATCAAGTGGCGGAGGTTATAACAATTCTGATCACAGACTGTTCATCCCTGAATAGAGATCAGCCGGATTTGAAGATAATGAGGATCGACAGACGGGCCCGCCCCCATGAATAATTTTTTCTAAAGTTGGGATCCGAGAATCGAATCCAGATCCCTTAGAATGAAAATCTGAATCATGTCCACGGGCCAATCTGGCGACTTCTTTGATACGTTTAAAATTAGAGATGATATAAGAAAAGTAATTGGTTCCCAGTGGGATGCAGATTGCACAAGATAAGTACATCTGGAAACAAAAAAGAAGACACATATATCCAGCAATTAATGAAATAAGAAATGCTGCTACTGATGGTGATGAACACATGCAAAACAATAATGAACAGGAATCCTTATCAGGTAATGCTCTTCAATTGCATCAATTTTTAGAACGGAAATAAGAAATGCTGCTACTGATGGTGATGAACACATGCAAAACAATAATGAACAGGAAACAATAATGAACAATAATGAACAGTATCAGGTGATGCTCTTCAATTGCATCAATTTTTAGAATGCAATCTGTAGTTTATTCAAGTACTCAATAATAACGAATATTTTTTATAAAAGAAATATTTAATTTTAAAAGAAATGATTGAGATAACTGACTAAGTGATGCACCTATCAATAATGGATATATTTATTAGAATTTCATGAAATATTTCTCGGATGGCATTATAATCAATTTCATAATCACATCTTTCCATATTATTTTTGGAAAAAGAATACTGGATTCCTAATCTAATATTTTTATCAGTTATTTTTAGAAATAATTATACACATTAATAATAATAAATCGGAGTTAAGATAGTATCGACTAGACGAATTTCCATCAAAATTCGTACCATTGACCTATCAAAGGTCAACCATGTTCTAATGTAGAGCGAATAATTTCTTAGAAATCAGTTTACATCGGAGAGAACCTTGTTGCAAATATAGCCATAACTGCAACTGAGTAGAAACAGGTGTCTAGTTAGAGTTACAGCTGCATAATATATCCTTGAATTTGTTAAAAAGCCAAAAAACATAATTTTTGTATAACTTATTTGACAAAAGCATATTTTGAAATGGAGGAAAAATATAAAAATTATCAAAGATCAAACAAGACAAAAAACAGGTTAATAGAAATAATTTGCAAGTACTGTAACTATAATAGAAATATTTTAATATTGTAATTTGATGTAATTTAGATTATGATGGCGCCATTTTGTTATTTAATGGCTCAACTATAATTTCGAATAAATATTGAAAATTAAAATTCTCCATATCAATAATTGGATGAAGAAATTTTGGAATGTGTTCTACTAGGATATTCTCGATTTATTTAATCATTAATTTATTAAGAAATCTAGATTTTTATTGTAAAAAAAACGATTCTTGCAATATAATTTATTGTTATTAAAATTTGATTATAGTTATACTCTTAATTTTGTTAATTTAGATTTTAAAATATCAAAAAAAGTACTGTGTTGACTTTCTTAAAATGTCTAAATTTAATATCAAATTAGAATTTCTTGTTTTAGTGCTCTAAAAAATATATTCTAATCAAATACAATAGCAGAATACGTTAAGAACTTTTAGATTTTTGAAAATTAAAGCGTTATATCAATATATTTGGAAATAGTCTCTTTAGCATTTTCTCAGATGGAAAACGAGTCTCCATTTTAAGTTGCCTTTTTTGCAAGTTGATTACACTGCTGTGAGCACAGAGATTATTCAAAAGTTCACCACAGTCTACCCACACCCGTGCGAGGAGCGACTGTCAGATGAAGGGTGGGGTTGAACTGCACTCGGATTATCCCTGAGAAAATTCAAGGATATGGGATCCGGATCTTTTACGAGTGATCATCCGTTCAAGAGAAAAGAAAAAATATAAAAAAAACCCATCTCGATAAATACGGAAAGAAGTATGAATGAGTTCATTTTTGAATTTCGTTTCTTATGAGTTGGGATTAACCATAATTTGTAAAGCAGGAAACTCGTTACTTTAATAAAAGAAAATTCTAAACAGGTAATCTTGCAATAAAAATAATGTACGATTTTATATTAGACTGCCATTGTTATTGAAGAGAATATTTATTCAAGAGTCGAGTCAATGATTTATTCCTGTGATAAAAGAGCGAATCTGCGATTCCATTTAGTGAAAAGTTTTATGTTTAAATAAATCATGACAAAGTTCGTTGCAAAAATAATCAATAATCACAAATTGAGTACAGTTAGCCCTCGTATAACGCAGATATTAGGTTCCATAAAAATGTCGCGTTATACGAGACTCACATCACACAGTAAAAATAGGGTTAGGTTTCGAGATTTCTTGCAGAAAACGAAGACAATTTTCAACACTTTCAAAGCTAAAACATTGACACTACACTCAAAAATACGTTTGTATGCACATACATGTAGTCTAAAAGATAATTCCTCTAATATAAATTCGTAGAGATTCATAGAAATTTGTAGACCGCGTTATACGAGGGTTTACTGTATTGTATATATAATTAGTTTTTGATAAAATAATAGCTATATGATCATCAAATTATATCTTTGTATACAGAGCCGCATTTTTGGGGGACCTAGGACGAGCGAGGCTTTGGGGCCCCTAAAAATTCAAATCCGTTACGTCTAATTTTAAAAGCCCCTTATAACTTATAAGGAACCTTTAAAATTTTACTTTCTATCTAGCACTTTTAATAAGAAAAATAGATTTTTTATTAAAGTTTATAAAAGTGGAAAACCGATTGATAATTTTGAGATCTCTAGAATCGCAGGCCCTAGGATCCGGCCCTGTATGTATATAAATTGTTCATCATATAATTATATCAACAACTTTAACAGGCCTCTCAACAACTGTAGAAATGAAAATTATCCAAAATGCTTCTAGTTTAATATATTTTCAGACAATCCTTTTGAATATACTATTTACAATTTATCAAAAATTTCCCAACATGACAATACGATTTATCCAGTTTCTCCAACTGAAACACATACAGTACTGAATTAATTATTCTGAATTAACTTAAAATTAAATAATTATTATTCAAGTTTGTGTGCTGCTTTTGAAATAAGTTGGAGGATTATATTCAATTTTTGGAATTATCTACATTGATTACCGTTGCATGAATCATATTAAAAATTAATCATGTGAAAGCAACTTTAATTAAAATTTTATAACTTATAAGGAACCTTTAAAATTTTACTTTCTATCTAGCACTTTTAATAAGAAAAATAGATTTTTTATTAAAGTTTATAAAAGTGGAAAACCGATTGATAATTTTGAGATCTCTAGAATCGCAGGCCCTAGGATCCGGCCCTGTATGTATATAAATTGTTCATCATATAATTATATCAACAACTTTAACAGGCCTCTCAACAACTGTAGAAATGAAAATTATCCAAAATACTTCTAGTTTAATATATTTTCAGACAATCCTTTTGAATATACTGTTTACAATTTATCAAAAATTTCCCAATATGACAATACGATTTATCCAGTTTCTCCAACTGAAACACATACAGTACTGAATTAATTATTCTGAATTAACTTAAAATTAAATAATTATTATTCAAGTTTGTGTGCTGCTTTTGAAATAAGTTGGAGGATTATATTCAATTTTTGGAATTATCTACATTGATTACCGTTGCATGAATCATATTAAAAATTAATCATGTGAAAGCAACTTTAATTAAAATTTACTTCCCGAGAAAATTAATAATTACATCGATTTTATTTCAAAAAAAAATTTATACATACAGAGTTTGAGCTTGAAGTTATATAAGGGAAACGATATTTTAATTGCAAAATACATCAACAACTTGAGTCATATACATTTTGTACAGTTATAACATGGAAGATAAATGGAACACGATATTATTAATATATATAAATCACTCAACAAAGTATATTTTGTTCGATTATCAAGTATAGAAGATGAGATTTGATTCTTATCTTTCGAGTGTTGATCCATTACTACATAACTTACATTTTTTTTTTTAAAATCTCATTTTCTAACTTTTAAATGCACATTAAAATATGGAAAAATTCCAAACTTTTTAAATGCAGGATATTGTCAAGAGTAAACCTGGCATGATTTTACGTTTAGTTATACGATAAATTTAATAAAATGTAAAATTGTTTGTGGTCTTAATGCTTCTTGACATGGATATTCTTCTTAGTTCTTTTTATTTTTTCTATCGGCTGCCTTACAGCATTTTGAATATGCATGTCTCAATCGATATCATCATTTGGTATCCTTGACACCCAAAACGCAGACTCTGGTGGCCCAAAGCTTGTCTGCCAATTTTTTGCGAAAATTGTCGTCTTTGTGATATTTGTGGTACTTTCTACACGGCTTCTCTTTTATCTTGTCCAGACAGGTAAAAAATGCCTTTAAAAAAATAAAAAATGAGAGTTTCAATTGTAACTTCTGCAATAATTTAATATGTAAAAGTTTCATTTGTATGAAATATCGCAGTCCATATTTTTTTCTATTTCAATTTTCTTGAAATATTCATAAAAATACTTTAAAATATTCCAACATGACAAAGGTTATCGCGCTGAATTGCCTGTTTGAATGGTTGGCATATTTTAAAATATTGTTCCATTTTTCATCCGAATCTCTAATATGTCTGGAAGAATATTCTAATCTTCAAGGTACGTAAGAACATCTGAATTTTTCACGTTATATTTTCAACTATCGAAATATGGATGCGATATTTCATTATTATTTCTATCAGAGTAGAAATGCTTCAGAGAGAAATATTCTCGAGTCATCTTTAACGGAACGATATTATCTCATATATTATAAAATTTAAAAAGTAAAAGTTATCTCTAATTGAACGATCAGAAAGTAAAAATATTCTAATATAAAAAAACGACAAAAATCACTTGGGAAAATTTTGAATTGTATTTTACAGCACGTATTTTATATTTTTATAAATTTTAATCAAAACTTTTACAGTTTTTTTTATGCAGAAAATTTTTATCCATAAAAAATTTAATTATTATGAATAAAAATTATTAAATATGGTTAAATAATTATTTTATCCATAACTAATAATTTTAATCCATAATTATTATGGATAAAAATTATTAAACATGGATAAATAATAATTATTGGATAAAATTATTACAAATTATTACAACATGGGTAAAATTATTAATTATGGATATAAAATAATTACACAATATTTAATTGTGCAATTATTTTATTTAGATAATAAAATAAAATCTAAATAAAATAATTACACAATTAATTATATTTAACAGCTAAAAACTATACGAAAAGTAATTAATCATTCTAAAATAACCTGACAACAACATCAGAAGTCAGTATTGAGTCTATGGGAGAGTATAGTAATCATATAATAATAAGATTATTATAGGATCCCATAGACTTAATACTGACTTCCAATGCTGTCGTTAAGTTTTTTACAATCAAAAATTAGAAATTTTGCAATAATGAGATAATTCAACAATTTTTAACAAGTTAAAATAAATAAAATAATATGAAATACATTTTATCCCAACTTACATCAGTTCACAATTAAAGGGGAAAGTAAAAAAAAAAAGAGCAACTTACTTTTCTAAGTGCACATTTTGCTTGAAAAGCTTGATCACCAGAGAGAAAACTTAACAATTTCGAAACTTTGGTGAAACTTCTTCCGCACCAGTGAACAGCTGCTTTATGACAATCGACTGCAATATTAAAAATTGATACTTTAGAAGACACTCTTCTCTGTCCAAGCTAGACTTAAAGAAGAAGAATTTACTATTATAGTCTAAGCCACTGTAACCCATGCCCTCATTAAATTTTGATTTAAATAAAGGCGAATACAATTTGTTTCGCAAGATTGACAGACAATGAATTGTTAAAGGAACAATATCCCGACGTAGAGATCAAAACCAGTCTTTTTAAAAGTGTGAGAGGACCATAATTCTATTCATGGTTATGAAAGAATAAAAATGATTTATTGTACACAGTCCAAAGTTCCGTGTCATAAAATTGCTGGCAGTGCTTAAGTATCGAATTTCGTGGTTTATTCGAATTTTGCTGCGGTGATGAGAAATTACTGAGTTATAAATAATCGAGTAGTAATGTATTTAATATTTTAACTCTCAGATAATTCTTCATTAACGTTTAATTGGAAAACTTAAAAGTTTTACTGTAAATGGAAGTTTTAACACACACACACACACACACACACAACTTTACCTTTATCTGATTGAGCAAGAACATTAGCTATTTCTTCATTGTTTCTTATCAAATCTTTCTCGTGATCGGTAATTATTCCTCTGAAAGGAAAGAAAAAAAAAATAAAGATAATAATTTTACTACCTGTTAACCTCTGACATTCGAAATAGAAATTTATTTATTTTATAAATATCATTGTTATTATTTTTCCTCTTACTTTTTATTGCTCGTTTTCCTCTTTTTATTATTATTACTGTATTTCTTTAGTTTATTACTTTTTAATAATTACTTTTCCTTATAAATTTCGGAGATTAAAGTGAAAAATAGCTTGAAAGATTATTTTTTTTTAAATAAAATACTTTAATGGTTTCTATATAAATTATCTATCATGTGGAGACAGTACAACATATCGCTTTTGCTTCCTTATAAATTTCGGAGATTAAAGTGAAAAATAGCTTGAAAGATTATTTTTTTTTAATAAAATACTTTAATGGTTTCTATATAAATTATCTGTCATCTGGAGACAGTACAACATATCGCTTTTTCGAAAAACTATCTATCGAGCAATAATGAAATATTTTCGGTTAGCAAGCAGTTTACGATCATAAATGTTATAATTTTTTGTTTAAATACTGTAATTTATGTTAGGAAAACATTTATACATATATTTCGCAACTTTAGCAGTTATTTTTGTTTGTATATCGTGTTTGAAAATCTTTATTAAGGTTAGAGTTACTCAATTAAGTGTAATATTTCCCATCCAGTAATCTTTCAGTAACCTTAGCCGTGTCCACGTACAAGCGACGCGACACTGTACGATGCGATGTACAACTAGGTATATTTCATCCAAATAATTATTTTAAATTTTGTGAATTTTATCATAAGAGTGGTTCATAATTCCATGAATAGAATTTGAGCTGGAGTGCTTAGTGTGTTTTTAGAAATCATTATAACAAATAATTTTTTTTTTTATTTTACATATTTAATTCATCCATTGTCTCACTCATGTTATAAGAGGCAACAAAAGATGCTCTCTCTTTTCCATATGGTCTACCAAAGTTTTTCATCGGGATTATTTTCCTCTCTTCCCATGCTTTCCTATATTCTTCTTACTTTGACTTCATTTTTTCAAATATTTTATCTATGAGTATACCCCTATCTCTTTTAATAAAAGATATATATTAATTTATATTTTGTTATTCATGTTAAGTAAAATATCTATAAAATTTATTTTGATAACTTAAAACTCTTCATGCATTCATATTTGTAAAATTATTTATTGTTTTTTTAAATTTATTTTAATAATAATAAATTATTTTAATATTCAAAACATACTTGCCATCTTATTAAAAATACTCTGAGTAAGATGCTTAAATTTAAACTTTTTTTAAAATAAGTTTAAATAATAAAATTGTTGCTATTTTGATGCTTTTTCATTATATATGCAAAATCCTTGTTGATGTGCCTAAAATATGAAATAAAAATATTCAAATTTGATTCAAGTCTTAAGTTCATAAGTACAATGTTGGTCATCTTCCCCTGATATATATATTGTTTTTAATTCAATTAACATTCAGACCAGCATACAAGGAATAGTTTTCATAAAAATTTAGTCAGTTTTGATGCACACTATTAAAAAAATCTGCTACTCTCTTAACAGATGGTTGCACTGGCATAAATTAATAAAATAGCTATCAGTTACAATTTAATTCCAAAATAATCCACTAAGAATCATTTAGCTAATTTAAAGTATTTAATTTTAGTTAATCTAATTTAATTGACTCATGTCATCAGAATTATTTATTACAAGCAATAACAACTGATGGGTTAATGATAAAATAATGCAACAGTAATATACTCTCTTCAAAGTTCAAAATCATGATGTTATTGTGTGATAGTGATGTTAGGGAGCATCCGTAAACTACACCATATTATTTTGAACACTGGTTCCTCTTTCATTTTTTGTCACATAAAGTTTGTTCCCTAATAATGATATCAGAAATTTGAAAAAAAATCTGTTTCCTTCTAATTAAATTTTTTTTTCCAATTTTATGTATAAATAAAAAAATGCATAAAATAATAGAAAATAAGAATAAATTTACCCTGGTACTTTATTACACATATTCTTTAATTTCCAAATAAACCTTCAAACAACTGAATACAAATGTCTTAGAACTAGATATATGGCTTGCATTTTATAACAGACATATACAAATATTAACCTTTAAACCCTTTAGCTTTTTTCTGCATATCATGAATTATTTTATATTGGATTAATTTTGCAATCAAACAGATTGTGAAGTGCATTTCCAAGATATAGAGTAATTTTTTAGATAAATTTATAAAACAATAGGATCATCAATTTATATTTTTAATAAATATTGTTGCAAAAAGGGTTTTTTGAAGAATAGTAATACTTATTGATGCACCAGGTATGCATCACCACAGGTCAAATAGCCACATGGAAAGAAATTTGATTCCCATCTTAAATTGATTGTCAGATCCCACTCCTCTAAAATTTTTCATAAAAATTTGGACTCATTTATCAATTCTTATATTCAACTATTTGCTGATCTTATCATAGTTGATGGTAGTTCAAAATAGTTCTGTTAATTAGTTCAATTTATTAATAATTCAACCTAGTTCTCTTAATATTCATAAATTTTGAAGAAACTAATTTCTATAAGACATAAGATAGAGATATAAATTTCAATATCTTGTCAAATTTTTATTACATTAAAAAGTAATCTACCATCCAAACAAAACTGAAAAAAATGCAGATTTATTGCCAATTCCACCAACATTGTTTAGCATTGATGTCCGTCACAGTAATGATTAGTAACAATAGCTCATTCCACTATATTCTCTATTAGCAATGTTTACTGACGGCACAGTGGTTCTTAACCTTTTCAAAGTCATGGAACACTTCTGATGGTAAAGAAAATTTGCGGAATACTATATCATTAAGATCATAAAAGAAACAACAACAATATGCACGAACATCTATTTTACTAAAAATTATATATTACACAGTAAATAACAGTGAAAAACATTAATTAAAAAAACATATATTCTTAAGAACTGTAACTAACTCTTTTAGAAAAATGGAACATTTTAAATCAAGTTTAATGCAATGTCTGAGCTAATTATCTTTTGCAGATTTGAGCCATGTCAGGTCTAATATGTGATAAAACTACTTTCATTTCTTTGTCAATATTCCTGTCTCTCGCATTTTTAGTTTTTATGTTCATTAATATTGAAAAATCTAGTTCATACAAATATCATGTTGAAAACTGTAGTAAAATCTGAAGTTCTTTTGTGGGAAGTTTGCTTAATAGTTTATTGGAAAATTCATCTTGTCTACATTATAAAATGTGTACTGCACAGTACACTAAGGTCATTTGAGTAGGCCTCGCTTTCATAATTTTGCGGAACACTTGTAACACATTTGCGGAACATCAGTGTTCCTGGGAACACCATAAGAACCACTGTAACAGCAAATAGCTGACACTAAATATTTAATTATTCTTATTGCTAACTAAATTCCTCCTTGATCAAATTAAGACACACAATAAGAAATAATGCTATAACATCACATATTTAATCTAAACTAACAACTGTTGGAAATAAGTAATGTTTCTACTCTGACAGATCGATGCTTATTTACACCAACTGCTTAACTCTATCTGAATCTAGTGCGGAAGCACCGAAAACGTTAGTGCAGAATTTAATAAAGGAAAAGTTGTAACTATACTGCGTGTAGTGCTGTTTTTTTGGAATTACTAGGTTTCTACTCTGATTATTTAAAATAAATGTATATGTGCAATTTCTGAAATACTTAGTTTGTTGCTGGAGATAAATTATTTTATTTAATTTAAAATTCCCAACCAGTACTGAATTAAGCCTCTAGTGTGTCCTAGACAAATTTTAAATTGGGCACCATTTATATAAGTTGCTTATAAAGAAATCTTAAATAATGTCATTTAAAATTTTTATTAATAGAGAATACAAACACTAATACAATAGTAATTATATAATAAAAGTGTTTCTGATATAATGAAAAACATATAAAAATATATATAATTATAGTCATTAATCAGCCTTTAAAAAATTTAAATTTTTCATTTTTGGATTTTCATTTCAGAAAATTGATCAATGATATCTTTGCAATCTAGCATTTGAGAATATATTTTTCTATAGCAAATATTGCTAAGATCTTTAACAATGTTTGCTATAGAAATTTCTTAAATAATTTTAATTCACTTTAAAACAGAAAAATCTCTCTCCTATTGCATTACTTACAGGCATAATAATTAAGTAAATTCTTAACAATATTTTGCAATTAGGAAAAGAAGATGCAATGCTGTTATTTTTTATGAATTGGTATATATATAGTTCGGGCTTTGCAAATTTTTGTGATATTTATTTTTATTTATTTTTTTAATTTATTATTATTTATTTTTCTGTACTGAAGCTGGGCCCCTCTGAATTATGGGCTCTAGACATTTGTCTTATTTGTCTATTGGTTAATCTGGCACTGTTCCCCACTAATGTGTTAATATCCATAAATTTTTAAGAAACTAATTTTTGAAATTTATATCCCAGAACACTTAAATCTTGCTTGAGGAACATTAGTGTTCCTCAGAATGTTGGTAGAAAAATATTAATCAGTATTGTATGCATTATTCTTGAAAAACTATTAAAAATATTTTTATTATTTAATGATATTTTCTTTATAATTTAATAGAGGGGGAAAAAACAGTATTTGATAAGACAATTTTCAAAAACTTTATTTATTAATTTCTTTCAATTTTAAGTTGAGAGTTGATTATAATAATTTTTATATCAATTTCATAATTTTAATAATAATTATTTTTTGCAGTATGATACATCAAGGTGATCAACATCTTATTAGAATTGGCAGTCTTATATTTTTAAATATTGGTCAACTTTTACCTCATCAAATGCCAGCCTTTCATACTTCAAACTGTATTTATCCTGTAAGTAATTTTATATATTGTATAGAGAGCACATATTGCTTCACATAAATTCTCTTCTCCCTGTATAAGAGAGAAATATTTTGGAATCTCTACTCTGTGCATGGAGAAGACAGCTTAGGTCAAAACAGATTTTTTTTTCTCATTGTTATTAAATTGATTTTATTTTAATTTAAATTTGTAATAGACTTCCAATTAACCAAGGAGGAAGTCAAAAAAATTACAGAAAATTTCTCCAGATAATTGCTTTCCAGGATGATCTCAAAATAAGCAAAAACTTAGACTTATGAACAATATGCATTAACTTCAGTCATCTTAATTCACTGCTTTTATTCAATCAACTATAACGTTTCAGCTCTTTAAGCAGGATAAAAAGAGAACTTTAGAATCTAGATTAAAACAGATATGTAATTAAGATTGTTCTTATTAATTTTTGTGTTGAATAAGCTGAAATACTGAAGAGGGCTCGGGTGAGCCAAAAGTATTATATTTTCAATAAATCTATTGTTATAAAAACAAGTTATTGGAACTAATTTTTATCCTGCTTAAAGAGCTGTAACTTTATAATATGCATTAAATATAAATAAAACAAATTATATACATACATATATTCATATGCTCTCCTATTTATTGAAAAAAGAAAATAAAGAAGTTTTTCTGTTTGAAGCATTAACCTTCTTGTGAATTGTTAAGAATAAGTTACAGTCATCTTCTATATTTACAAAAATATTTTATTAAATCAAATATAAGAAAAAATCAGTAATAAAAAGTAGAATTCATTATATATTTTAATTCTAAAATAAAAGTTAATGTATTTGATGATAGACCTTACTGAAGTTTGCAATTTCATTTATGATTCTATAACATGATTAAATGTTGTCTAGATTTATTATGCATTTTATGCTGAATTATTTCAGTTTACCACATAGGGTGATATAAAATGCAATTTTATACAGTAATTAATATTTAAAAAACTGATTTTATTTCTGTTTTAAATAAATTATAATACAAAGTATCATATTTTTCTATACATATTCATTACATGCAATTTATAAGCAGCATAAAATTTTTGTACATAATATAATGCATATTGTTTTTTATTGATAAATAAATAATAATATACCATGCAGACTAGGTTCGAACATATAAGCTCATAAAATGTGCTTATTAGAACAAGAAATGAAACAATCGTATCTTATATAATAATTAAAAGTATTATCAGGCATTTAAATCCATCTTCAGTTACATATCAGAATATAGAACAGAAGAAAACTTGGTAATTAAAATTTTATTATGTGGTGTAACAATGATTACATCAAAATTTAAAAATAAATAATAAGAATAAATAAATAAAAATAATAACAACAAATAAATAACAATACTTTACTGCATAAACATAAATAATAATAAATTTACAAAAGACCTTGCTTAATCAAAATTTTCTGTTGCTTGTTGAGTACATGAATGTCCCTGATGTTGATGATATCATCATAATTAATTTTAAAATATTAAGCTTTTCTTAAAAGTCACCAAATATATGTTGAGGAACCATGTCAATAATTTCAGCTTCATCCTATAGAATATAGCAATTGTCATAGGCTTTCTGGCTTAAAGCCATATTGTTCTGATTTAATGGAACAATAATTTTATTAAGAACAGAATATATGATTTTTCACAGGATATGGTTAATTATACTAATAAAATATCCTTTGAGAAAAATACAGATATTTTGTTAGTAAAATATAATTTGAATTTTGTAATACAAAATAAGTGTAAGAACAGCATTGCAATAAATATTTGGAACATTTTTATTGGTTATCAATCCAGATGATAATGAAAAGATAGGATTAGATGTATTTTTACTGACAGTATTATGAGGCATAGAGGCAAATATGAATATCAGAAGGCTAACATAAGATAGATTTTGAATATGGTAAAATTAAATAATTAATGGTTGAAGAGTGAAAATTTGACCATTGCTAGAGTACATAAGACTAACAATTATTGATTTTAGATAAAACTCAGTATCATAACATGTTAATCCCATGTCAGTACCTATGAGGTCAATAGACTTAGCAGATTACAAAGTGCATCGAATTTTGAACTTTTTTAATTTTTTTGCTTAATGGCAGCCACTTGCTTCCCAGAAATTTGAAATCCTACTTTATCTCATGGTGTGTGATATTAGATGTGTTGCTACAATAAACCATCTGTAGTACAATTAGAGCAATGTAAAGAATAAATAATATAGTTTTTTATGTATGAGATGAGACCATTTTCATATGTTAGGATTTTTTTGATATAAATTAAAAACTTTATAAAAAGTACTGCTAAAAATTGTACTAATAATGTAAGATCAAGTTAATAAATATGAAATATTAATTAAAAATGACAATATTTCATTGAATTTATGTAATTTTTTAATAATTATATGATGTAACTTCATTCAACAAAAATGCATAATTCTTGAGTTTTTTATAAATTACTTCTGAACATTTTGGCCAAATTTTTTCATTCATGACTAGATTTATTCAGAGGGGAAAGGACTATCTAAAAATATCTATCATTTCGTTTTATGGCTAAGATATCATGTAAAAAAAATTGTTTTCTCTATGATTTCATATATAAAACAAAAAATTGTGAAAGAAATAAAGTTCCAAAAAATTACTTAAACTGTTAAAAAGAGGGACAAGAGCATATGCTGGCACATGATTATTAGCAGGCAAGAGTATTTGCTATTAACCATAGAAAAAAAGAAATCATGTTCCCATTCATCCTGGTAATGATAAGTTTTAATTTTCTTTTCTACACTAATAATAATGACAAAAAACGAAAACAAATTTTTCTTTTTAAAATTTTTAAATAATTGAAGAAATTTATTTTTTAATAAATTTAACCCTTTTAGTGCCGAACAATGATATATTGTTGTTCGGATCTGAGTATTGTAATAAAAGAGAAAAGTCATTTGAACCTGTAAAATGCATTTGTCCAACAAACTTTTGCTTGCTCATTGAAATGATCTTCTTATTGTTTTTGATATATTTTATTATATTCTACCAATTGATCTGATCTGCTGTTACTTAATAAATGATAAAAGACACAAATAATGAAAATATGTAGGGATAACCTCACATTTCTTGTTTCAACAAGAACACAGACCACCTTTACTATGTATTGTAAAATGAAAGTTTGACAAGCAAATTGATCAGATGATGATCAGAGGCTTGCGACTGACTAAAAAGCTTGTCATGATCAACTGGTTGGGCAGTCTTGGTCTAGATCAGTGGTTCTTAACCTTTTTTTTCCTCGGGCCGCATACATTTGTTTGCTACATTAAGTGGGCCACAACATGCTATATCAGCAGTCAGCAACCGGTTGGTGTCATATGAAAAAGTCTGATTTTTAAAAAATCACCTATAAAAAAAAACTCTTTACTTCTCAGTTCATGAATGCCATAGGTCAGTGTTTTCCAAACTGAGTATGATTTGTAAAATTTTTATGAGTGCATTGAGGAGGACAAGCAAATTAGGAAAATTTCATTTTTCCAGATTTAAAAAAAATTTTTAATATCAGAATTTTTATTTTTGATTGTGGGAGAAGAATTCCACGCTTTCATTAAATTCATGACTGTGCATTCCGGGCCACACATAAAAGCTTGCCAGGCCACAGGTTGAGAATGGCTGGTCCAGATAGTCAAATATAGTGACATATAAAAATAAGCAATCATATAGGCTAAAAAGCTTATATATATCTACATAAGATTAGGCACAAAAATTCCATTTCTGCAATTTTTGTATTCAAACTTAGGATCAGTTTAGCAGATAAATGAATAGACTGTGTGTATTGAAAAGCTATTTTAATAAAAACTGCCAGTAATTATAAAACAAATGCAATTATTTTTTCAATGTTATTGAAATATGATTTGTTTTTTTAGACTTTATAACCGATCAACTTCCGGTAAGGTCAGCTCCTGCGAAGCGGGTGACAAACTTTATGGAACGAACTGTACGCTATGAGCGACAGTCTGTAGCGTCTATAATGAAATATCGTCCCACTATTTATATACTAAATGGTGATTAGGTTTCGCACCCACATGCAATTATCAGTCGGTCAACTATTTAATTGCAGGAGTGAGAACAAAGGACTCCTATTGTTTAATCCGTCAACAAGAGTTGCCAGTGAGCGCAGTCTCATAGAAGTCATTTGTTCTCACTCCTACAATTAAATAGTTGACCGACTGATAATTGCATGCGGACGTGAGGCCTTGTAGTAATTTTTATTTCTCATTTTTCATAATGCAGGGTTTTTTTTTATAAATTTCGCTTTTAAGAACGTATGAATCGAACTCGATAGCCATGATATGATAGCAGGCGATGCTACGCGGCGCTACGACATATACGTGGGACGCGTCGACGTTGCGTTTATTGGTTTGTTTTCTGTCGCTCGTAGTATCGCGTCGCTTGTACGTGGACACGATTGCCTTATACAGTAACATTGGATTTGTACCATTCCTTAAGATAAAATTTTCTGGATGTTTTTTTTATTTGACAAAGTGTATTTACGAAATGCTGACTGGAGGCTAGGACGGATACAAAAACATCCTGAACCGGTACTATTCCGCTTCGTGTTTATTTTTTTACAGAAGAAAAACAATTCCGAGATTAAAGATAAATAAAAATATCTCACTTGTGATGATGTAATCTCCCTGGGCGAGTCCTGGGCAATTTGGTATGTTTTATCTCCTTATCTTTGGGTTTACTTCTTTTACATTCTATCAGTTGAACGAGAGTGATAACTGCAAATAATAAAACAACTCTCCTATTCATTGTTGACCAACTGTAAATAAAGAAAAGTATACATTTTTCAATATATGTTATAACAACTGATGACGATGGTTATTTATAGGAAAAAAAAAAATTAAAAATTTGCTACTTTAATGAAAAAGATGATGCTAGATTTTGATTCCACGTCAGACTATTACCTTTGCGAATTGCCTAAATATACGTGATACTTTCGTGACGAAGAAGAAAGAGGATAAAGGCCGTTAACCAAGCGTGAACGAGATTCTTCAATCGTAGCAAATTCGTCTCACGGCTTCCTCCATTAAAATTTAAAAACATTATTCAAAACTGATTCGGTTACAAATATATCATGCAATAAGAAATTCCATGATAATAATTGTTTCTTTTTTTTTACTACCAATTCATTCTTACATCGATTTGCCCTTGAAATGCTGTTGCGACATTATTTTCCACTAACAAGTAAGTGAAAAATTAACTTCTTTTTACTCGTCTTACAGATACATAATTTTCCTTGCTTATGGATAAATTTGCCGTATAAATAACCCATAAGCTCTGAAATTATGGTATTTTGTAGTTTCCAGTCGCTCAGGCGCTATCATAAGCATAGCGTAATTTTAAACTAACGAATCGCTTTATGGTTGTTAATAAATATAAAAATGCAGTATAAAGATGAATTTGACGATAACAAATTTTCTTAAAAGGCTACATAAAAATTAGGTAGTTATATAGTTAAATTAGGTTGTATATTGTTCCACAAAATAGGAGGAAAAAAACATTGTTTAGAAATTTCCTCTAAAAAAAACAAATGGCTATTGTTTGCAGTTATTGAAATTTCTACAAAAATAAAAAGTAGTTCATTATAATATAAATAATTAAGTAAAAAAATACATAAATATCCTAAACAAAACATTTTGCTCCATTTAAAATATTAAAATCACATATCGTCGCTTTGGACATGAAGGGTCGTAACCCACAAAATTTCAAAATTTTTATTTACAACCATTGATGGAGTGTAAAAAGTCTAAATTTTACATTGACTAAACATCGTAAGCCTTTACTTGCACAAATATTAAGACTTTACTTATGCAAGTAAAGTCTTAAAAATAAGATCTAAAGCATAACCAATGAAGTTAGCAATGCAGATCTAGAGCATAGCCACTGAAGCAGTTCTAATGAAGTGCAAAATTCATTGGAACTGCTTCAGCCATTACTTGCACAAGTAATTTACTTGTGCAAGTAATGGCTGCATCAAACATTGCATCAATGGTTATAACTCAAATTTTGAAATTTTGTGAGTTACGACCCTTTATGTCCAAAGCGACGAATATATATATATATATAATTTATATCTTCCGCGTAATTTAGATTAAATTTAAAATTAAAATAGATTATTAAAATAAATTCGAATAAAATATTTTTGTGCTTTAAAACAAGTAAACATGTATATAATTTTTAACGCAATAATGTTTTAATCTTTTCTATTATTAAATTAACTAAGTAATGTGTTTTTATTCGGATTATTAATTGATTATTTCGAATTTAATTGAGATTTTGATCGATAATATTTAAAATTTTGAACGAAAACTACCGGTTGGTATAACAGTTTGTTTAAATATTGATAGTTGGAAGAATTCTGTTTCAATTATGCATGAACACACAAAATCGCCGTTTTGAAACAAAATAACTCGCACTATGACTTTACCAATGTGCTAAAGTTCATTGAAAACGAATACTTTTCATTTATTAGTGAGACAAAGTTGGTTTGAGTTGAAAAACGAGAGAATGAAGAAAATAATACCACGCTATCTGAAAAATAGTAATTATCACTTTAACGTTTAGTCGCAATTAAATTAATCTTTCTTAACTTATGAATTTATGTACGTAGACTAGTGGTCCCCAACCTTTTTTGGGCCATGCCTCACCTAAGTATCTCTAAAATCCTGATGCCCCTGCGACATATAATTTTTATTATTCAAAAAGTGACCTCCTATTCACGTGAAAGAAGCCTAAAAGACCATTAACTTGGTCTAAACAAGCTTCCAAAGAACATGGCAACCATGAAAGAGAAAAATAAAAGAACGAAAGGACTGAGGAAGAAATCATTAAAATAATAATAATAATATGAAATGATATGAAAAAACAACAAATAAAGTTTCAAAACAGCCGTGTACATTCTAATTTTAATTTAAAAATATTCGTGTCACAATTTATATTTATATACTGTATATAAGGCCCCTAGAACTATAAGAAATGCAAAAATTTCACTGTTAACAACTCATTCTCGAATTGCCCCTTGTGGAACGTATGCCCCACGTTGGGAATCACGGAAATACACTATTTAAACTTTTTTTTTACATATATACAATATTCCTAATGAAATTTAGAGTATATTTTAGGAACACTTTCATGAGATAATTCTTTTAAATATTTCTTAAATTAAATTTATAAATTGTTATAAATTTTCATATGCAGTATATAATTTCCTATCCGATCGTATAATTTTGCATAAATTTTTATTTTTATTACTAATTACAGTACTGCAAAAAAAATTCAGCAGTTTAATAACTATATTTTGCGTATATCAATTTTGCTATTATTCCAATTTTTTTAATATTTTTACTTAAAAAATTAAATATTTTTATTTAAAAAAAATTGTCCTCTTTTTTTAACAATTTTATCTTAAAATTTTTGGAGAATTTTAATGAAAGATATGATTATAATCAATAAAAAAATTGTTTTTTCTATTGTATAACCATAAGAAACATCTATTTAATAATACGCTTATAGATTTTTTTTCATAAAAATTTTAATAGATTTTTCCTTAAAATATTATCACAATTCTCTGTTAATATTTATTTATTGTTCATTTAGTACATATTTGTATATCCGACTTGCCACTTTCGATGACTTTTTAATCTGAAGACTGTTTATTTATTGATTCCCATCTTTTCCAAGATTTCCGATCGAGATAGAAAACTCTAACCTGGTAAGAGTTATTTTTAAATGAATAGAATAACTAAATCGGATCTACAAATAAAAAAATCATATGTGGAATCCACATCTATACATACGAAATACGACGATGTAAAAAATTTATTTTACTTCTTTTCGGAAATTACGTTAAAAAAAAATTGAACATCGATTAATATCCTTTTTTTTTAAATATTTTATGTTTCGTTTATAAGTGCTTACTGAATAAAATATTTATTTCAATTTTTCTGTGTGGTTGGAAAAATATGCCAAAGGTTCAGTCTCGAAAGCAGAAATTTGAAAACATTTATGAATTGTTTTATTAAATAAGAAAAAAAAAATAATGATAAAGTTCTTTCAGTTTGCCTCGCCATTTTGAAAGCAAACAGTCAGCTGCTTGAATTTTAAAATTGTTATTTATTTTTTGAAATCTTTGAATTTTGAACGGATTTGAAATAATTTTGTATATTATTTTATTATTAAGTTATTAATATCGTTTAAAATTCTGAATACAATAAATATATAAATTAAAACAAATTTATATGACGAACGAAAAGTCGTTTGGTGGCATTTTGGTTTCAAGATGGCGATTTATTAATGACGGTAATGTTTCTTTCGATGTTAATCTTAAAAAGTTTTCTACATATAAAATAAAGTAACTGTATCTCAAGATCGTAAATTTGTATGTTAATATATTAACAAAATTATCCAGCTATGCATGGATTATGAAAGAGGATATAAATCTGAACTTTTTCGAGTAAGTTGTTTTCAGTAGTACTCATTAAAAAATGATAATTAATGGAGAAGTTATTTTATTGCCGGTTTATATCTCAATATTTCATAATATATAATATTTTTACAATATTAAACTTAATCATGCAGATGTTGAGTTAATATAACTCTATATATACTGTATTAAGTCAATGCTATCGGTATTAATTAAAATATCGAACGTCACATCGGGATAAAGCATCATCTTTCGCACACGCAGCGTAACGATGAGAAACCAAATTAAAATAGATATAAATGACTGAAATAATTTGAATAAGTCACACACAGTTTCAGATATGTTAACTATAGATTGAAATGTTTCACGTTTCGAGTTTAGTAATCTTGAAGCTATTATTCTAACAGAGTTTGACAGATAAGTATTATCCGTACACTGTATTGTAAGAGATATAATCTCTCGAACAAAACAATACTTAAGAATTTCTAAAATACAGTATTAACTACTGATAAACAAAAAGTTTAAGCAATACACATATATAGAAAGGGAGAAAAATTAATGATCACGATATTTTTCCCGCAAGTTATATACACTGGAATCTTCTCGATTTAAAAAAATTTTCTAATAAATATTTATTCCTCATAACGAGCTTGTTAAGACTCGGTTGGGTTACTCTTTCATGAATATTGCCTGTCTGAATTTATAAGAGAATGAGGCCCACAATATATCAAGTTAGATTTTATACGGTTCTATTTTTTAGATATTTCAGGATTGTCACGCTTTGTAAATGACGAGTTGACGTAACGTATAAAATTTAACCTTCTCTTTTGTCACCTTCGGGTCAGACAACTAACCATTATTCATCTTTTACAAAATGATCCTATTAAGACAGCTACTATTTGTTTCCATTATGAATACGGTTGTCGTTGTCGTCGAAAAGAAGCGTCAAACCATTTATCAGCAATTCTAAAGAAACTAACAATGATGCGAACATTTTTTTTTCTTTAAAAATATTCGAGTTTAATACTTTCTACTAGCATTTGTCAAGTGAAAATTTATTAATATTTAAAATAACGACTTCCCATGTAATATATCACTTTCAACATATTATACACGTTTTTATTTACATACAATGAATGCATTATGCTGACAGTATTTATGTTATACAAATTTCTGACTTGTATAAGATAAACTTTACATAATTTATTACTTTTTGTGAACTTTGCATCATTATTACTACGTACTGTAGCATAGATTTTTGTCTAGTAAATAGGCTCCAATCAGTTATTTCGAAGCGGAACTGTTACTTTAAGCAAAATTTATAGCATCTGAAGATAAGTCAGAGTTACACGCGTGTAATTTAAATTGCGTTATAACTTGTATTAACACTGCCAAGCTTTATACATGTTATACCAGAAGATAATGAAGATCTTTCATGTGAGAAAGTTTTTGTCTGTCGAAGAATAACAAAAGCTGAGAATGGAAACAATAGAGATAAGCCTGGTTTAAATGGTTAGAGGTAGGGGCGTGTTAGTTCAACCGCGCCCTGTCGGGAGGGGAGGTATTTTTCTTTTTTTTTTTTCTTCCCTTCCTCCGCTTTACTCATCTTGATACTATCACTATAATGACTCTTCTCTGTCTTTGGGTTACGGAACAGATATTCTGTAACCTCCTCTTACAACCGATAATTTATATCAAGCAAAATCTGAACAGAGAGAGAAGTCAAAGAGGTGGAGAAAAACGCCGAAAGAATGTTAATCGCGAGTAGGAAAAAAAAGATTTTATTATACTTTATATCCTGTTCAGTATATTTAAAGGTTTTTAAATTATAAAGCTTAATGTTCGATTAATTATATATAAGAAGAAAGTGAAAAGTGAAATTGTAATATTATAAACATTTCTGGACTATCTTTTTATTTAAATATAAGAATTATTAAAAGAATTATAAGAATAATATTGTAGATATTATCCGTTATACAGAGAGCCAAAATATTTCTCCAGGTTGTTTGTTTAGATAGGTTAGAAACATCTGTTAGTTGGTGACACATGAAATTATTGCCCTGTATGGGACAGAGAACCTGTTTCTGTTGCTTATATCCAAAATTGTAAAAAAAATGTTAAACTATACATATAATTGGACAAAAAAGCATAAAGTCTAGGAAAAAAACAATACAAACAATATGGAGGCATCAAAGACATTAAGATACACTAAAAACAAGACAAGAAAATCCCCATGTACTAAGACAAGAAAAAATGTTACACAAATAAAAAAAACGTCCAAAATTGCTAAACTATACATATAATACATACAAAACTATACAAAAAACTATACATACAAAAAACAGAGGGGAAAAAACAGTACAAAAATACACATGGAGGCATTAAAGACATTAATATACACCAGTGGTTCTCAACCACTGTGCCGCGGCACACTAGTGTGCTGTCAAACCTTTGATGGTGTGCCTCGAAAAATTAAGAATAAACTGTATGTATGTATTATACATGTTAATAGTGAAACATGGTTGACGGGATATCCCTTTTGCAGTTCTACCAATTCCTATAAATACGGTACTTGTTAGAAAAATCTAACCCTAAAATTTCTGCAAAAGCCAAAATTTTTTGTCTATATTCATAATTTAAAAATTAAGGAATAAAAATTAAATTAAAATTATTGTTTCTCTAAAAAGACAAGTGTTACTATAACTTAATAAAAGCTGCCATTTAATGATCCAGTGTATGAGTATGTCTATAATCTGAATGTAATAAGAATATATACAATAATCTGTTAATGAAAATTCGTTAGTTAAAAAAATTTGTTGTTAAATATATTAAATAATAATTTAGATTTAGTTAATAAAAATTTATTGTTAAATCTAAATTATTATTTAAAATATTTAGATAATAAAAATTTGTTGTTAAATCTAAATTATTATTTAAAATATTTAGGCGGCTGCCAAATTTTAAAATATTAAAATGTGTTCCTCAACAGAAAAAAGGTTGAGAATATTTTAAAATATTAAAATGTGTTCCTCAACAGAAAAAAGGTTGAGAACATTGAGATACACTAAAAAATGTTATACGAATAAAAAAAAGTTCAAAATTGCTAAACTATACATATAATTGGACAAAAAACATAAAGTCTGGGGGAAAACAGTACAAAAATACATGGGGAGGCATTAAAAGCATTAAGATACACTAAAAACAAGACAAGAAAAAATGTTACATCCAAAATTGTAAAAAATGCTAAATTCAGGTAACATTTTTTCTTGTCTTGTTTTTAGTGTATCTTAATGCCTTTACACATATTTCTGTACTGTTTTTTTCCCCAGACTTTATGTTTTTTGTCCAGTTATATATATATAGCTTAACATTTTTTCACAATTTTGGATATAAGCAACAGAAACAGGTTCTCTGTCCTGTACAGGACAATAATTTCATGTGTGTTGCCAACTAACAGCTTCTTCTAACCTATGTAAACAAACAATCTGGAGAAATATCTCAGCTCTCTGTGTAACGGATAGCATTAACTGTTGTAACCAGTTGTTAACAGGCGAGATCGCAATTACAGACCAATTTGCGAGTAAACGAACGAAAGGGGTTGGTCGAAGGCTTTACTGACCCGCGGGTCTGTAAAGCCTTCGACCAACCCGACTCCAAGGACTTAAATAAATTTACAGACGGATTTTTATGTTTCTCTCTCGAAGCCTGGGGTGAAATGTAAACTTTTTAACGTAGTCGAAAATGGGCCTTAATTATATTTAGGTCTGTCGTAAAGTTAAATTCGAGAGCGCATATGTTAACTTTTTTAATTTGTAACACGTATCGCTACTGGCACTTTTTTCCTAAACACCTGCGTTAAATCCGAGATATTTTTTACCAGACATGTCTGTATATATCTACAGTATAGTATTAGAATACTTTATAGAAAATTTTTAAAATTTCGAAAGAGTTAAGAACACTATTACATTTTAATGTTTCGAAACCGTTTATGTTTTTAAGAGATTAAAATTTATTCTGTGATAAAATATTGATCTAAACATGAAATTTAATACTTTAAATCAATAGCAAACAAGTAAATAAAACTTTTGAATTGGAAATATCTAGAATTTTATAACAACAAAAGTTTAAATCGTAGCCGAAGAAAATGGAGAGACCATGACCCAAGTACTCCTTTTTTTTTATTTTAGAGTTCTTTAAACTGGCAACCAACCTTAAAAAGTGTTTAGAAAAAAAAAAACATAAGAGAGAAAAATAAATTGCGACTGTTATTTATTATAAATATTCTATAGAAAAAAAATTAACATATAAGAGAGAAAAATAAATTGCGACTGTTATTTATTATAAATATTCTATAGAAAAAAAAATTAACACGTTGTTTATAATTTTTGATGTTTACCGCGACTAACGTTAAAAGCCACACGAGTCAGTAAAGCAAGGATTCGCGTTACTACTATTTGTCGAATCTGCAGGTGGAAGTGAAGTTACAGTACTCGATAAACTCTATTGGCTTCACGTAAAAGGGTTATCGACCAACAACTAGGAAAATAAACATTTTAATTGTAACAGTTCACCAGTTGGCCGCAACAAACGAGTACACGTTTTCCACTTAGATATTTTTTTCTTTTTTTCTCCAATATTTTTTATCAAAATGGAACCGGCCTTATTAAATTAGGTAACACGAGAAATATTCTTAGATGTTTTTATAATTTATGATTTAATTTTTTTTTTAAATTGCTCTGAATTAATTATTTCCGAGTCTAGTTTTCTAATCGAAACATTTATTTCTGGATGCAATAAATAAGTTATGTCACTTGTAATAATCGAATTTACTAGCGAATAATGAAGTTAGTTAGCAGTGATTCTCTCGCAATCTTATTTTAGCTGCAGTAGTGAGTTAGGAATGAAATTCTGATGCAACGACAAAAATAAAATTAATCATAACTCGTGTTAAGTAAAAATTACTCGCAGGCGGTCTGAAGATATATGTTAAAGGCAAAATTTCACAAAAAAAATTGAGCAGAAAAGAAAAACCCGTTTATAAAAAGTTCTAGGAATTAATTATCCAGGTCGAGAAAAACTTTTCCTCCCAGCAAAAAGAACATTTGAGAAGTGCGTAACGAGGAATTGCAGTTGCACTTCCGAAAAAATTCGCTCTCACTGCTCTCGAACAGATTGTATACCAATGTTGATGATGTGCAAGGATTCGAAACTCGATTTTAGTTGGCTCTTTAGTTGTCTCGATCCTTTACTATACTCGTAATTTGGTTAGCGAGTATTTTAACCAAGCTGCGAGTTATAGAAAATTAATCCAAAAAATACACAGAAAACTACAGCTAAACATTTACAAAACTTGCGATACATTCACCGCGAAAAATTATGTAAACCAAATGTTTGTATTTCACATAAAGTAATGAATTTCCCACGCTTTCCTGAATAGCCAACTCTCTTACTACAATTCAATGTTTTTATAATTTAAACACTACCTATCATAGAACGAATAAAAACCTGTATTTCGTACAATGGTGTAACCGTATTGTATACCGTTACAAGACTACGAATATTACCAAATACCGTATTGTATACTTATTTAAGTTAAAAGAAAAACTGATAACAAAATTATGGACTTAAAAAAAAAAAAAACAAAATTACTCGATTTTAATTCAAATTAGTTTTGCCACTAATCGCCATTAAACGAAAGATAATTAATTACTTCGATTTAAGTCTTACCTCGTGTGGCCGGCCGAGAGGCCAAGCGTTACCAGTCCAGAGTCTAGCCTCGACTGCACCCGCTCTTCTGCTTCTTCCACTCTGACGTCACACGACTCCAATGAGCACGTGCCTCGCCCTCGCCCAGTTATCTGAGAACAAGGTCAAAACGAGGCGGAGACTCTCAGGACGTCGACACCGTTCTCAATAAAGTTACCGGAAAAACGTTAACTCTATTATTGCTGGAAACAATAAATGCAACGAGTTATATATATTGTAGCTCTCTCTCTATCTTACCTTTTCTGTTATTTCTTCCAGTCGAGCTTTGCAATAACGTTACCGATCGACCGGTAATATTATTATTATTATGATGACTTTAAACAATAACTAGTATATATTTTCGTAAAGGAAGTAGACTTGTATTTTATGAATTTAATTTTGTTATATTTTATTTTTATTTATTTATTTGAGAGGAAACTAAATCTTGTTTTGTTAAGTGATTCTCCGTCTCTCCATTTTTTTTTTGTTTTTTTATATGTATGCCTACTAAATTTCATTTTGTTTTTTCTCCTGTTTCTCTTTCGTAACGCTGCTTATATAAAAAAATCCTTTTACTTTTTGCTTCGCCTTTTAAAATAAATGATTTTATCCTTTATTGAAATATCCTTAAAGTTTATTTTTTATTTTATTTTAAAGTGATGCATATTTAACGTTTACATCTTAACGCTTTCATTCGATACTTCAGTGACGTTCTACTAAAATCTTTTTTACGAAATTCGGTAAACTGATTATTCCACATCGAAATTTTATTAAGTAATCGCATTTTAGGAATGTTTCCTGCGAACATAATTGATCTGCAATAGCTCTACAACAACAGCCAGACAGCCAAAACTACTGATTTATTTTATAGGACAACGTACTAAGAGCTTCTACTTCTCAATGAGTGATATACTAGTTTTCTATTTTTTTCTTTTTTGTTTTCAATTTGTTGTCGGACTAGTCTCTTTTTTTTTTTTTTTTTTTTTTTTTTTTTTTTTTTTTTTTTTTTTTTTTTAAGTCAGGTTTTTATTTTTTTTTCTCTGTCTTAAACTGGAACTCATAGAGGTAACTTCGGAGAATGCTATATAACACGTAGGCGTTTCTAAAGAAAACTTTGATGAATTAATAATCGCTTCGTAGTACTGCAATCTTAAAACATTCGGCAATAAATAAATAAATAAGTACATTTTTTTATTATTTTATAAATTTATGTATTGGTACGATCGATTATTAACGTACAGTATGCTCTCAAACTATCTGCAAGTTAGACGATTCGCCGCTCTGAGCAAACAACTGTAGTAGGCCAAACGAGGATTTTTAATGAAACAAAAATATCGAATATCAATATTTCGTTACGATTATTGATTTAAGTACAAGTTAAGGTTACTGATACGTCATTCGAATTTTTAATTTAATATTTTACGCAAACAAAAATTTACATCCGACTTTACTACTTTGCAATTATATATATATATATATCAGAAATTTCTATTAATATACGTTTGTTTCGGCTTACTACATTGTTTGTATCGATTGTACTTTCCTATGAATAAAAATGTTTCTTTTTACTATTACTTCTGGAAATAGAAAGTGTAAAAATAAATTGCGTGTAGTTGCGAGTTAAACTTATAGAGTAAGAAATAAATAAAAATAAAAAAAAAATCGTGTTTACGTAGGCATTAATGCTTTTAATAGGAAAAATCCACCGATCGATGCTTCATATTTTTAATTTTTAATTATAAATTTACACAATATTGTACTCGTTTCTTAAATAATTTATTACTGTATATAGTGTAGATAATTTCATCGTTTCGTGTAACAAAAAAAATAATTTTTTTTTTTTATAAATTGTTGATTTTTGATTAATTTAATGTATAGTATGTAAAGCAAACTGAGTAGTTAAGTGTAGCCAAGATGATGCAATTAATTAAGAAACTTGTGTCATTAATAAAGAAAGATCATTAAACGATTTCTAACAGATGTTCTTTTTCTTTGTTATTCTAGAAATGCCGAGGAATTCGAAGGAAAAAAAACGATAAATCTTCACGAAAAAATACGTTTTACGTGTAAGTATCCAACAATTTCTGTATTTAACCGTTTCAATAATGTCCAGTAAGTTTGTAAATGCAATTAATTAATTTTATGCAGAGGTGGCAAAGAATACCTTTTTTTCCTATTTTTCTTCTTTCCTTTTTTGTAGGTTTGTGTGTAAAGACCTTGTCTAACCCAGTTAACTACATTCTTGAAATTTATATAATCGAAAGGTAAAAATCAATAGAATATAAATGTAATTAAACTGAATGCGTGGAAAGTTCTTTCTCCTCCACATAACGCGATTAAAATACTAAAAGATTTTACGTGGACGTATCCTATTTCCGCAATAGATCGGTGTAGGTGTTAAATCGTATCACATTTACAATATATATAAAAATTATCCAGACGTGACGTCAGCAGTTGACGCAATTGCAAAAATTATAAAATAGAATGACAGTATAACACGGATTAGCCAGTGATGCATTCGAAATATAGTACACTAGTGACGTGCTAGGATAATTATTTAGAGTTTAATATACAGAACCAGATATAAAATAATTTTTACTAATTTTTTTTATTAATTTTTGATTGCTGTAATGTCCTTTCGCAAAAAAAGGGCATTGAACACGTGACAGTGTTTTAAGCTCAAACAGAAAATAAGCGACATTATATCCTTATAAATTAATTTAGGAATGCATTGTTAGTATAAGGATAATTAAAATTAATCTGTGATAAAATATGTTTGGTGTGATTTCAAAATGTTGAGCCAATCTAAGGAGTGTAATCAAAACAGCAACGTCACACGCTGATGACATCATTTCTGATATCACTTTCTTCCCACTGTGGAATCGGCCGGTGATTTGATTTCCTGATGTATGTTCTACCGTGATTCAACTTTTATCAAAACCTTTCTGCTAACACGGATGCTACATCACGATGTTATTTTTTCGAGGTCGATACTGTTTTCCGTTCAGACTGTTTCTCTTGTTCCTCTTTTTGTGATTGTAGTTTGATCCCACACATCGTTATTCAAATTATGTAAAATATAGTTACATTAAGCTCTTCAGATACATTTTTACTACAAAAAAAACTGCATTAGTGTAAGCTCATAATCTCGGAAAACATCTTAATTAACATAAATCAATCTTTTTTTTATGAAGAATTAACAATTGCACTATGTGGTCGATACATTCATAAAATTATTTTCTCTATTTTAGCAATGAATATTTTCATGATGTACGCAAAAATGTCTCTCAGAAACAACCTTTTAAATCATACAGAAAACTTACAACCGCTTCAGTTATGCTTAATTTATACACCTAATCACAATGAAAAAATTATTAATTAATACACATCTGCGAATTAATTAATTCGGAACGTTTAATAATTTATTAATTTTAATAATTCGTTCATTTTTATATTCTCAATTTAGCGAGTTATTTAAAACTCTCTTAAGCATACAAAAGTCATCAAATATTTTATTTCTACTAAACGGAAGCGCATATAAAGTGTATATACCCGAGTGAATAAATTATTTCAATGGAGCGTAGCGAAAGAAAACTGCTTTACAGTTATTATACTCAGCATCTGTTTGAATCTTGAGGCACGAAGAGTCGATAACCCGACCTGAGATTAATTGCATCCTTAGAATATAAGACATGTCATTAGTACTGTATCTGATACGTATGAAAAAAACAAAAAGTCTGTCCTTAGATATTCGGTAGAGGCATTAAACGAAAGAATTTCTCTCTGAGTTAAGCAGAAAAAAAAGAATACATTATTATTAAATTATTGAGAAAATAAGGAAAGTGGAAAGTTCTATTGTTTCTTAGATATGCTTATATGCTTTTTTTTCTGTTACGTGTCACGCAATCTAATATTCGATTTTCGTAAATCCGAAACTCGATTACGATGAGAACTTTTCCGAGTTCAGTCCTGACAGTATTAAAAATGAGGATATTAAGAGTCCACGATCTTCTGTACGAGATCGGTCACGCAATTTCGAGTATCGACGACCTAAACAATTATTCTGGAATTTATAATTTAATAATTTTTATCCGAATTGATCCGTGACTATTCACGTATAAATTTTACTTTATTGTATAATAAAAAAATTAAGAATTAAATCGTCAATTTTAATTTAGAAAGTTAACAGCCTCGGATTTAATTGACACATCAAATCGTTTCAGTAATTAAATAATCACAAAAAAATAAATCCCATTTGTTTTATTACATAAAACAAGTCACGCAAAAATTAATTAAGATTAAAACTGGAAATGGTGGAAAATATTGACATTTTAAAATTCTCCATTAAATCCGGTAAAGCTATACACGAGAATATTTAACCATTAATTATAAAATTATCTTACGCATTGTTCGATTAAAATAATCGATACATCTATAATTGCCCCCCCAAAAAAACATAGGACTGTTTTCATTTGCAACCACTGAATTTCCAGTTAGTCACCTCTTTTCCGGTGAGTAATCGGTTTGCTCTTCAGTATTTTGTGGTTACCGTAAACCGTCAATAGATGAATTAAAAAAGTATCAATCATTGGATAATTGAGCGTTGGGATAAAAGTAATAAATTCATAAGGCGAATTTGAAGTAAATGCGAAAATCAATTTTTTTTTTTGTTTGTTTAAATACTATTTTCCCTTATCTAGAAATTACGTTTTCCTGTTTTCGATTACCAAGTTGGTGTGTCGTCACGTTACGCCAAGAAAGACAACTTTTCCTTATTTCTCTATACAATACGGTATTGCAGAATCCAATTCTTATTAGTGACGTAACACGTTTTACTTATTACAGGATTCTATTTTTCTCTTTAAGCGATTAAATAAATTGTTTTAAGAAAATTTTTAATAAAGATTCGTGATGTTTAATATACTTGCAATCGAATTTCCCGACTATTTTCTTTTTTTTTTTTTTTCTTTTTTTTCTTCTATATAAGTTTAGGAAATTTTCAGAATTGGGATCTGTGATGAAATTATATGGTTTATTATTAATTTTCGAAGGGAAAAAATAATCATTTTTGGAATTTTGCAAAAATGATTTCGGAGAATAACTAATCTGTAAGATTAAATAAATAGTTTATACTGCATTTAGAATATATTGATATATATATATATATTCTAAATGCAATATAAATTAATGGGTCTGAAGCAATTTTATGTAGAAAATGCTTCTTTTAAGTAAAAATATAATCTGTAAGATTAAATAAATAGTTTATACTGCATTTAGAATATATTGATATATATATTCTAAATGCAATATAAATTAATGGCTCTGAAGCAATTTTATGTAGAAAATGCTTCTTTTAAGTAAAAACACTGTTCTTTTATGTAGAAACAGTGCTTCTTTTATGTAGAATTTCAGTGCATTGTTTCTCAACAATATACTGCCTCAGCTCAATGCAGTACTATACTCTCTCTGCATTGAGTTGAAAAACAATGCATTGCCTTTGCATTGTTTCTCAACTGGCTCTGAAGCAGTTTTATGAGAAACTACTTCAGAGCAGTTGAGAAACAATGCTCAACTGCCTCAGCTCAATGGATTGCCTCTGCATTGTTTCTCAACTGGCTCTGAAGCAGTTTTATGTAGAAACTACTTCAGAGACAGTTGAGAAACAATGATCAACTGCCTCAGCTCAATGCACTGCCTCTGCATTGTTCAGAGCAGTTGAGAAACAATGCTCAACTGCCTCAGCTCAATGGATTGCCTCTGCATTGGTTCTCAACTGGCTCTGAAGCAGTTTTATGTAGAAACTACTTCAGAGCCAGTTGAGAAACAATGATCAACTGCCTCTGCATTATTTCTCAACTGGCTCTGAGCTAGTTGAGAACAATGCAGAGGCAGTGCATTCAAATCATTGAGAATAATTAAAAATTTATAATATATATAAATATTACAAAATTTTAATCATTCTGAATGATTTGAATACACTACCTCTGCATTGTTTCTCAACTCTCTCCTAAGCAGTTTCTACATATAACTGTTTTAATTCATTTTCAGTATTTCTGTAAAAAAACATCTAATGATTTTGTTCAGAAAATTTCTAGAAAAACATTAATAATAATTAATAAATAAAAATTCTCGAAAAGTAAAGAGTGTAACGCTCTTTACGTTCCAGACAATCGATTTGTCTGCAATTAATTAATATTTCTAACAGTGCTTTAAGAATGTTTGGAAGAAGCCACTTCAGCAGGAAATGTTATAGAATTTCTGCATATTCTTATGCATTTTAACTGGTTGAAATTATTTATATTAAATTCCTTTACGTTCCAGACAATCGATTTGTCTGCAATTAATTAATATTTCTAACAGTGCTTTAATGCAGTATGGAAGAAGCCACTTCAGCAGGAAATGTTATAGAATTTCTGTATTTTAACTGGCTGAAATTATTTATATTAAATATTAGTAACATGGACTAAAATGCTACAGAAAACAGTAAATGCTTAACCGATAAATTAATTTTCTAAAATTTTTCAGTCCTTAATTTAATCAAAAAATAAAATAATAATAATAATAATAAAGAAAAAAAGAAAGAAAATTTCATAAACATGCCTTGCCTGCTAAAACAATTTCGAAAAATTTAATTTCGTTTATGGTTTAATTAACTTTTAAAGAAAATCTACAAAAATTACTTTTTTTACCGAAATTTATGCAAATTTTTTCTTAAAACAACATACTATACACCCAAATTTGCATTATGTTTCCAAAGAAATGAGATTTTTGAGGAAATTTTTGGTATAGCGTAACAGTTTTATAGGAAAGAAATTAAGTGAGAATTGCATAATTACGTTACGGTACATAAATTTTTGAAGGTCTGAAGAAATTTCTCATCTCTGATCGAAATTCTACTTTATAAAAATAAAATTTTTAATAATAATTCGGCTAATAACCTTAAGGGGTCCACATACTTTTTTTTTTCGCTACCTTCGGCTATCTAGTCTACATTATTCAAATAATTCATGTCAAAAGTAACAAAGAAGCAATGGCCATTAAAAATATCATAAATGACTTTGAGATGTCATTATATTGAACAACCGAAAGTTTTATGTTGTGAGTCATAAGTTGTTTGTCGTGTCGACTTCAAAAAGAGTAAACTCTTATCCGTGGTGGACGTGTTCTTTGTCGAAGGTTAACTTATCAGACTGGTACAGTGTCGTTAAATCGAAAAAAAAACACTAATAACGATAGTCATAATATAAACTTTTTAATTTGATTCTTTAAGATTTACTTTTAAGCTTTGTTACATAAAGAGTAGTTCGTCCTTCAGTGATCTGATAAACAATAAAATCCTCTACAAGAAAACAATTTATAACGATGTATAATTATATAGAATATTGATAAAATTATACATCGTTTAATATATACGTGTAGGGTGTCCCTGAAGTGGATGATCAAACGAAATGAGGTGATGGTAGAGGTCATTTCCAATCAAAATAACCATATATGTTGTTATGCAGTTGTTGATGGTTCAAAATTTGTTTTTTCCTCCTGAAAATCGACGTGCAAACTAAAATTGTTTATAAAAAAAAAAAAAAATATGAATTATTTGGTTGATTTTTTATTTTAAGTATAATTCCGAAGAGTATAACTTTCTAATAAAATCGTATTTATGAACATTGTTATTTTCTCTCAAAAATAATAAAAGTAGTTTTTTGTTACTAAAAAAATTTGAGTCCCAAAAGTAGACGATCAAACGAAGTAAGGTGATGAGAATTGTCACTTTTAGGATTATTCAGAAGAGATTTTTCGGCATCTAACTGATGGTTGTTAAAAAAAAAAAATACATTTTTTACAAAATTTCGAGAGTAACCAGCAACCTTAACTCTTAAAATTTTGGTAAAATGTATTTTTAATAAGTTGCAAAAAAATCTGTTCTGAATAATACAAAAATGACCTCTCCCATTCATCGACTTCATTGACATCCATTTCAGGGATCCTGTATAACTATGCTATACTAGTAATGACTATGTATATTTCTAGAGACTATGGATTAAAATAGTTCATGGATTATCAAAACCTGCATGTGCCATGGTTAGCATTAGTCAAACAAGAAAAATTTTGGATTTGTTTTGTCCTTTCGGCAAATGATAACATTTAGCACACGCATTAAAATTTATTTTAACAATTTAATACGTTTTCTGTGCGAAAATTAAAGAAAGAAAGAACTTTTTTTTGAAATATTAATAAATTTATATCTGGGCGTAATCGAATAAAAATAATTTCAAAATAAAAATAGCGCGGAAGATGGCGATCTGTGTAATTGACGTACAAGGTTGCTTCATTAATTGAGGATCGCTTGATTGATGGCGGAATTATTTTGTGACCCAAGGCTAAATTATGATAACATCTGATTCTGATCGTCTCTAGAGAACCATCAAACGTGAATTGAATAATTCAACTTCCATAATATTTTCTATTGCAAATATTATGCGTAGGATGATTTAATGCTCCGCATCGTTCAGGACGAAATTTCCAGTCCGATGTCCTGTTTTCTTCCTATTCCACTGTTAGCGTTGCCGAATTTTTTATTTATTTTTTTTTAAAGTTCTTCCGTTGTATATACAGTACTAGTACACGAAACTTATTTACAAAAGTTATGCATGGAAAAAATTATACAAGCGTATCACATTTACCATAATTTTAAATACCTATTGGTGATTACTAAGATATTTTTAATTTTTAATCGATTTTCACCTAGAAATCTATTGAAAAATCTTGGAAGATGGCCGAAAACATCGATATATCGGATTTACAGGAATTGAGCATTTACGCGTATTGCTGAATTAAATGTTTAAGCATGTTCATGCAACCAATCATGTAGATCATTAATATTTAACTCTTTGAACCATTTCAGATGTATTTTCTAGAATTTGTTATAAAAAAATAGTGCAAAAATAATCGATTCAGTGCTTAACATATCGTGTACGGCTATTTTTACAATTATAAGGTTAGAGTTTTCAGAAATGCTACTATATTTTATTCAAATATCTATAAAATTGTATATTCCAGGGTAAAAGTTAAACTAAAAAAAGCTTTATTAGATTTTTTCGTGATGAAATTTCCGAAATTTAGACGAGAAAAAATGAAATACTTTTTTTTTATGAATTTATTTCTTCATATTCGGTTAAATTTATTCGAATCTTCTCTTTATAAATAGCTCGAAGTAAATAATTCTAACTTCAAATGAAGCGTATAATAAAAGCTAATTATAAATGTAGTAATTAAAAAAAAATTCTTGATCTAGATACAAAGTCTAACAAGAGATGGGAATGCTCCAACAGTACAGAGATCGATGCATCTCCATATCTAGATAAAATTTCTCCTGCATTTAGAGATTAAAATAAATCTGCATTTTCTTTATGCCTTTTTTTTAAGTTAAATTTATTTCTTTTTTTTTTAGTTTTAAATTATAAAAATAATTATGAAATCACTTGTATATCATACTAAATATAATTTTTTATAATTTACTTTTCAGCATCTTTAATCCTACTTTTCAACTTGTTCAATTGATAGAGAGATATTCGTAGCAGAAAAAGGATCTCAATGATGACTCCAAACCCAATTTTAAACGTTTTTTGTATTTATTGACTAATTTTGAAGAGAAGAAAACGTTTAAAATCACGGATTAGATCGTTCGTATTGTACACCCGATGACTTTATTCCATTACTTGCTTTTCAAAGTCCAAATGGGTGCAGCAGTTGGACTTTTCTGGGCAAAAATACACAAAGACCTCAGTTATTTTATTGTCTCCTTCGAGAAGAACGACTATTCGACAGAAATGCCCAATAGCCATAAGCGATACTACAAGGTAATTCTAGCTAATCGAAGTAGTTCTGTAACTCTTAGAATTTAAAAACAAAATTTTTTTTTCCCCGTGATTTACTTGTAATTATTTTTCTATTTAAACGATTATCTTCCGTAATATCTGAGTTACGATGACAAAATTCTATTTTTAAACGACAAAGTATCGTTTATTATTTTTCACAGAATTCCCCTCATCTTCTTAAACTATGCCAGTCCTCGTAATGTATTCGGTACAGATTCTGTTAAGTTAAACTCGGAAAGAAGCGAGGAATGCCATACTAAACTTTAGAACGAGAACGTTGACCAAAATATAAAAGATTTTTTACGAAACTCAATCGATGAGATCAATAATGATACAGCAAAAAAAAAAAAAAATTAAAATATCTCAAAATTAACAGAGTATTGTCTCTAGCCTTAACTATTTTAATTTACAGTTTATTTTTAATTAAATAATGTTATTTTATCTTTATAAATTAAAATAGAAATACTTTCTACAGTATATCAATTAAAATATAGTGGTACCTCGACTTACGAACCGTTCTACATACGAACTTTCTTCATATTCCATTTTGACCTCTAGATACGAACCGTGATGCTGTTTAATGTTATATTTATAAAATATTTTCTATAAGTTTCGTATAAAAATATCTCAATTATTTTTTGAAATATGCGTATATAACTGTTAATGTGATAAAGACCGCTTATTCTCAATAATATTAAAGATCTACATTAATTGAATTCTTTGTTAACTAATTTTTAACTCACCACGCCAGTTAAAGCTTAAGAGACGAAAACAAGCAACTGATGACAACAAATCTAAAACCGAACTACAAAATCAGAAAATTGATTTTTTTTTTTTTTGTTATTTAATGGAAGATGATTTTTATACAAAGCTTGTAAAAATAATAATTGTACACAAATGCATATATATTTTTTATTGTTTTCAAAATTTCTAAATCTGGGAACGGATTAATTTATTTTCCATAGGATAAAATGGAAAACTGGGTTTCGAGTTACGAACCGCGAATGGGAACGAATTAAGTTCGTAAGTCGAGGTACCATTGTTTTGTATATTGAAATATATAACTACATGAATAAGTAACAAATAAAAAAAGAATGGTTTCGACTTAAGATCATTTCTTGAACTGTATTTTAGAATCGTTTTTTGTTTCAGGAAACCATTAAAATGAATAGAAAGTGGATAAGGAAGATGAAAATTTGGCAGAACCTCGATTATCTAGCTAACTGTAATCAGAACCACTTCGTAAAATCGTGTGTATTCATAAAAGAAATGTCTCTTTAGTAAGTACAACTTTTTCTTTAGAGATTTATTTTCTCAATTTCTTTCTACATTAGCAAAATTGTAGATGTATATCTCCATCTAAATACTATTTTTATAGACATACACTTATATAATCTTAGAAAAAGTTCTGTATAACAACCTATGCATACAGAATTAACTTCTTTGATTCTTTTCTTACAGGAATAGTACCGATATTCCTATTAAATCTATAGAATTAATCCATAAAAATAAAATTAAATAATAAATTTTGACAAGAAATAAATAGGAAATTTAGAGAAGAGATATTATTTTAGCCGTCAAGTAGATTTTTATCTCTTATTGATAAACGGTTGCCAGAAGTTTTATCTGATAATTACATCTATATATAATTATACAGGTATATTTATAGGTAAAAAAAGCAATTTACTAAAAACATGCGGAGGAGAAAAAAAAATTTCGAGATTTTTGGGTGCAGTTTATTGTAATCACCTGTCGAAGTTTCGTACATTGTCTGTAATTATGACATTGGACTGTAGCAGAGCAGAAACGCCTTCGCCACTCCTATTGCACTTTTCTCTCGTCCTGACTGATTAACTTAGTTTTCTCATGTTGTGGCCTCTTAGTTCTGTTCAAAATAGTAAGAATAACACTGCCAGATATATTTACTTTCGCTTTTTCTACTGATTTATTCATTCATTGATAGATTTAAAAGAATTTAAAAATTAATTATAATTAATTCATTAATTATTAAATGCTAGTTTTAATCCGTAACAAAGTTTTAATTTCCCGGAAAAATATTTTTTAAGGTCGAACTTTTACAAACAGAGATAACATGCCGATAAACAAAGATTAGAGATTATTTAACTAAACGTATTTATCTTTTACTGTTTATACAGGAATTGTTGACTTATTAAGTCATCTCTAAACTAGAAAGTATGTAAACCTGTAAAGGTGGAACTTTCTACTTTATCCCATTCGGTCGCACCCTTTCGCCAACTCTTTCTAGAAAATACTTGGAGTGGTGTCTATTTAAAATGATTTCCAAGGAACTCGAGATGAGGTTCGCCTTATATTATTTATAAAATGCATAATTTTAGTCCTAATACAGGATACGTGATAAATAAAACAAATTTCTAACATTTAAATGGAAACACAAATCGGATATTTTTAGCAGAAAGACATTATTAGGATATCTTCTTGATAATTCTAGACCACGTCTAACGTGAAGTGTCATCCCATCATTCAGATTTTGTTTGACAATGCATTTCTCCAGGCATTTTTTTAATTGTTAGCAAACTGCTGCTGATGCGATATAGAGTAACAAACATTACTCCCTTAACAATGTCATTTTTCTATGGGTTAAATATCGATTGAATGCAATGGGCATTCCACATAAGTATCCATTTTCCTCTTCTTACTTGTTAGTAGAATAAACAATTTGTCGAAGATGAAATATTGTTTTTAAACAATAATTGCTTATGCATATTAAATTTTGATCAACTTTATTTATCATTTTCTGCCATTAGGAATAAAGTAAAAGTTCCTGCAGTATCTTTGTTAGCATATTTTTCAGATGGTTGATAAATTCCTATATTCTATATTATAATATACGTCTATTAAGATTGTTCATTTTTTCTATTGTCTAACACAGAGATGTCAAATCTAAATTTTGTAAAGTGCATTTAAAGGAGCAGTGCATATTGAGAAGGCCACTTAAGAAACAAATCAAAGTTGATAGAGCCGCTACTAAATATTCAAAATTGATTGCATTCACAGTTATTTACACTTTACAAAAATGGCTGTTTTATAGAAGAATAAAATTTAGGTACATTCTGTAAGTGAAAAAACTAGATAGAATTAAATTTATTATTAGAATTAAGACGTTTTACTGTATTATTGTGTTTACGAATTACGTAAAATAGTTAAAATATGTGATTGTTAAAAATACTTACGGTAGTGGTATGGGGTGAGTGAGGAGTATGAGAGCCCGCGGGCCATTTGACATGCCTGATTTAAGGCTATAATTACAAGGTTTTACTGTAAATAACGCGTTGTCAACATTTTCTGTAATTCTACTCTTGGCCATACCAGTTTTTCTCCAAAACTCTCTTGGATTGTCAAAAATTTTGGCTTGAGATAATTTATTGTTATCACCTTCTAGAAGATTTTATTTAACTGGTTAGCATCATATTTCTTCTTTTATTTTGGTAGTATGCGATCGTCAGATGTATGATAAACAGAAACTATCTTGATCTGGTTTATCAATTATGATAATGATGATTAATACCCGAAATTGGAAGACAAACTAATAATTCATGAGCGAACCGATTCCATCTGCACATAGTATCTAATTTGATATTTAATCTCATTATTCTGCATTTCGAATTGATTTATAGTAATTTTTTTTATCTTTAATATTATAGTATTGCTTTCATATTTTGACTTTGTACATTAAGAATGTAAATTAGTTAATCGTTAACTAATGCACTTAAAAAATAATAAAAAATGTCGAAAATTTTCTACAAAATTGCATTTTAATATATCGCTCTATATCGCAAGTGATATTATAAACTCAGTTATCCATTATGAGAAATGAGAAACTACAGTAGTAGTAATCATAGTTTAGTTTTTGCTTACTAGGCATTGTTTTCAAGGTTGTTATGTCAGTTAATCGAACTCAGTCGACAGTTTCGGTAACAAGACACTACAGTGCAGTATTTTGTTATCCAATCCTGACAAATTTTCGTTGTTAATTATTATGTCACAATTGTAAAAAATATTGAAATCGTTCAAATTAAAAAGTTAATTTTGATTGTTTCCGATTATACAGGGGGGAAGTTATTTATCTCGAAAACTAATGGGAATACAGGAAAACGGGGTTAAGACAACAAAATAGCTTTATTTTAAAGAGCGTGCCACACGAAAGTAGGACTGTTCAGTGAGTAGCATCCACATGACCACTGTCGATATCTCTACAGAACTCGAAGCGATGCAGCATTCATTGAAATTTCATCTCTAATTCACAGATAACCTGGTCTGTTGGACTTGCCTGATGAAACTTTCTAAATTTCGTGCATTTCTTGCCTTTGATCTGGCATGTTACCATCAACACTCGTGTTTTTCAGCCTTTTTTATCTCGTGGCGCACTTGAACCTGTAGTTAAACTTCTGCTGAACATTTAAATTATGATGAACTTTCTCTCTAAATTTCGTGCATTTCTTGCCTTTGATCTGGCATGTTACCATCAACACACGTGTTTTTCAGCCTTTTTTTATCTCGTGGCGCACTTGAACCTGTAGTTAAACTTCTGCTGGACATTTAAATTATGACGATAAAAACATAGCTTGCTTATGCATATGTATATTATATATACATTTATTATGACAATGATATACTCGTATAAGCAGTTTAAAGAGACTTTAATTTTGATATGTACACTAATTGTGCTTTGGGAATATTTCGAAAATAATTTTTAATTAATGATCTTTAAAAAATTTCGCTGCACACCGGTTGAAAATCACTGTTCTGTATAGTTCAACGAAAATTACTTTATTCCTAATGGCTACATGACTTTGAACTCTGAAGAGATGTCGAGGATGGCAGGAAGAGACTTTTGTGTGGTACTCACTTTGAAATAAAGCTATTTTGTTGTCTTAACCCCATTTTTCTATATTCCAATTAGTTTTCGAGATAGATAGTAACTTTTGAGACATCCTGTACTTAAGAAAACATAGTTTAATATGAAATTTTCACAAGATTTTTTCACTATTTTCGACGACTATTTTTATTATAATAATTGGTTTTGATTTTAAGTCAATTAACACAAGTAACATACAAAACTGAAACAAGCCCTAGATCTTTACACTAACCCCCTCTACAGTACAAATCGTCACATCCATTTTGTTTGTTGGCTTTTTCTAGCCAGACTCAATCTAGACTCTTTACCTTATCCTTTTCCCTCACCTCTGAAATTAAAAATTTCGATATATAGAAACAAATTTCAATGGAAATTTCACAGGACTAACAAAAACTTTGATATACGGAGAATTTCAATATATAGAAGTTCGATATATGGAGGTCTGACTGTATATATATTTTTTGAGATTATATTAATAATAAGGTGAAAACAGTTGATTTAATTTCCAAAATAAAATTTGAATTTAAAACCGCTTGCATGCATGTGTGTATACATGTATACTGTAAAGTGTTTTAAATTCAATTCTTTTACTATCAGCTGGGATATTGTTTATATACATAAGTTTTCATCTTGCAGTTTATTATATAATGATTAAAAAACGCAGATCTCTCTTAATTTTTAAATTGATATCAAAGCAAAAATTTAATATTGGTTTAAAAATTAAGAGATTTGAAATTTTTAATGCTTTCTTAATCACTGCATAATAAGAAATTGCAAAATGAAAACTTACATAAATAACCACTCTCTGCTGACAATAAGAATTGAATTTAAAACATTTTCATTATTTATTTATTTTATTCTTTTTGAGATGATGAAAATATATAAATTTATTAGCAAATAGTTATAAAATATTCTATAAAAAATAAATATTCCCTAATTTGCCCAAATAAGTTAGAAAAATAATTTTTTTACAAAAATTCCCAGGGCTAAGTGGAGTATGATAAAATGAAATTTTGCAACATTAAAGCATTCTATTGTTCCTGACTGAAAGGGAGACAGTACTGCATGGAACAATATCTTACCAATAACACGATACTTAACTTGAAACAATCAATTCATACTTTCTAAATAAATCAAATAAACTTATAAATGTTTGAATTTGTAACTTATAGAATAGAAACATACACAGTGTAACCTTGTTATCTTGAACCTCTCTATCTCAAAACCCTTGATATGTGGAAAAAATTTTTTTCATGCACTTTCGGCATTAAATCAATGTAATTTCAATATTTTTCTCAAAGTATTTTCTTCAAAACCCTTGCTATCTCGAATTAGTTTATAATTTTTGTGCTAAAGAAATTTAAAATACTTACAAATTTTCCCTTGCTTTAGTAGTTTAAACAAAGAATTTAAATTTAACAAAAGAACGTAAATGTGCTACCGATAACCGGAACATTTTTGTGCATGCTTGGAATACTGAAAATGCCATAAATAGTTTTGTTTTCCAAGTTTTACTTCTAATTGTTGATAGGTTTTCACAATATGATCATGTTTATTCAGTGATATTTTCAACCTTGGTTTATAAGATGCAGGAGTATTTAGACACTAATTTTCATGGAAAAGAGTGTCTTATACAACATTAAAAACTACGATATGTATTATTGACAAAAATCTTTATTTAAAATTGAACCTCTATCTCAAACTTTTTATATTGAATTATTTTTGTTCCCGTGAGATTCGATATATAGAAGTTCTACTGTATTTCAATTATAAAAATTATGGAAAGCATTTTATATAATTGAATTTATTGAAATTGGATGTATGTAAACTATGGAATACTTTTATGACAGTGATGTAAATTCTGTGATTAGTCAATGCAGTTTTCATGGGTTCAAGTCCATGATATATAGAAAGCATTCTTGTATCTGATTCTTGTATTTTTGTATTTATTAAGTTTATCATAATAAAGCGTTCTAATACCTAATAAATAAAGTCCTGGCTTAAGAAACCCAAAATAACAAGAAGCCTATAAATTGAACCAAAAAGACTTTATTATAAAAGTACTTTTGGGTATTAACTCATAATCAGTAACATTGATAACCATAATCATCAGTAAACTACAGACTTGAGTCTGTAGTTTACTGATGATGGATTAATACCCAAAAGTACTTTATATCAAACCAAAAGATTTTTATTATATAAACTTTTATTGTGTGTGGAAGTGTAATAATAAATATTGATAATGGCCATTCCATAAATTTTAGGCATTTCCAACTTCTAACTGCTCCAACTTATTTATGATAGTTTGAACTGAACACTGTCATAAATCGAGGACTACTTGTACTGTTTTTGGATCTATTAAAAAGTATTTTTGTTAATTTGAGCTGGACTTTGTATATATTATGTTTCGAGATGATTGTAATTATACCTTTTCAAAGATAGAACTTTCAAGGCCAAATTCGTTGATCAACGAGTCTTTTCAGTTAGGATTAATGATAAGTGATAAGATATAAAACGGAACGCAGTAGAGAATTTATTACCATTTTCGACTTGATATTTGAATTAAAACATAGTAATCAGATTAAAATATTTCAATTTTTACTTTATAAATGCTAAAATTAATTATAATTTGAAAATTTATTTTAAAAATTTGCATTTTATTATTTTAATTTTTATTGTTTTTATTATACATTTGGTTACTCTTTACCAAACATTTTAGTCCTAAAAAGGACTGCTTGTTTAAGTTCTGAAAAGAACCGTTAAAATAGTCCTGAAAAGGACTTATTATTAACCTTTAACGCTCCTCAAATTAAAAAAAAAAAATTTCCCATACCCTCCATGGATTAAATTTATATTTTATTATTTTAATTTTTATTGTTTTTATTATACATTTGGTTACTCTTCAACAAAACGTTTCAGTCCTAAAAAAGACTGTTTGTTTAAGTTCTGAAAATAACTGTTAAAATAGTCCTGTAAAGGACTTTTTATTAAGGCACGGTCAAATCTCGGAACTCTAAATCTTGAAATCTCTATTGGTGTCTTTATCTCCAGAAAAACTGATGATAAATTGATCGACATGTTCTTCGATTAAATGATCCGTTTCCCAATATAATTTTTCTATACCTTTAATATGCTCAATAACATTTTTTCAATTAGAAGCTGTAACATTACGAATAGCGGTCGATGTCAGTTGTTCGACATCAGGTTCCCAATATAATTTTTCTATATCTTTAATATGCTCAATAACATTTTTCCAATTAGAAGCCATAACATTATGAATAGTGGTCAATGTCAGCTGTTCGATATCAAGAAGCTTAAACGATGTATTTTTTGATCGAACAGTTTCTTTTACTTGTGCCCAAATTAATTCTATAGGATTAAGATCACAATGATATGGTGGTAATCGTAAAACAATATGTCCTTTAGATTTTGCTAACTCATCGATCGATCTCGTAAATTTTGGTTTGTGGTTTGTGCAGCTTTATTAAATCGTACAACTGTGTTTTCAGCATATTGGAGAAATGAGCGATGCCGTTTCTGTTTAACCAGTTTATCATTTCAGTTTTAAGGGATGCTGTGGTTGGAGTTTCCCAACTTCTTTAGAATGGTAAGGAGCATTGTACATAATTATTACAGATTTTTCAGGAATATTTGGCAATAACTGTTCTTCAAAGTTTTTCGAAAGCAAGCACTGTTCATTTCATTGTGGTAATTAGCGGAGTTTGTCCGAGATCGAAATAAAAGTTGAGCATTTGGTACAAATCCCATTACACTTCCAGCATGAGTTAAAATTAGTCGAAATACTATATTTACTGCTTTAGATGATAAAGTCAGCAGTTTAAAACTTACTCAAATTTAGAGTCAATTTTATAATTAAGAATATTTAAACAATGGTGGAAATTAATTTGGACGTGATTAATTAGGAATTAATTCACGTTTAAGAATAAAAACTAATAGTATATCTACAATCATTAATGAATATTAAATAAATATCGAGTAGTAATTTGCAGTACCGAGTTAAAGAATACAAAATCGATTTGCTTCACTTGTTTCTTGTTCAAATCCGTCTTTATTTGTTAAATGGATATAAATTCAGTTTAATTTTTTTGGTTTTTTTAATCCATTTGAGTGTGTATAGTGAACAATGGCTATATTTTTTTTATACATTTAAAATTCAAACTGGTTTAGTGATCGATTTTAATACACCTACGCATACGAGAAAAAAGAGTTGATCGACTGACTAACCACTTGTTTTCAAATGCTAAAAACTAACAAAAAATTCGCTTTATTGATATCTCCGATACTAGAAACTGCAAAACACGTTTGAAATATTATAATTGGTCGTGTCGTTTCAAAGCATTACGCATGGAATTTTATTTTTAAGCTATAAAAAGAGCAATTCTAACAAAAATTCGATAGCTAGCTATATATCAGGTTTCGAACATTAGCGTGAACATGTTTCAATTATTTTATTCAAATTACTATAAACAAAAATTAAATTATTGCTAGTAAGTGCTCACATTTATATATATAAAAAAGCTATAAATTTATATAACATCAATGCTACCTATTAATGATTATATGTACATTTATCACCTAGGCAATAGATTTCTGTCACAGTCTTTGGCTTTTTTTTTAATAATGTCAAACGTGTGGCCTCGTAAAATATCGAAAATAAATTAATTATCGAGTGGACCTATAAAATAAGGAAGGAAATTAAATAAGGAAGGAAGTCATTCGATGTCTCCACATTTATTATTCTATTTATTTTGCGGAACAAAAGCTGTTTCTTCTTGGAAAGAAATATGCTCAGGTGTGCGTGCAGTCGTTTTACAAATAAAGATTTTTAAATAGTTCTCCAGGAAATATCAAATTAGTAAAACTTTTCTGGGATATAGGATATTTATTCTTTTTTTATACACTGATCTGCAAATATAATGCAATTTCATCTCTTTTTTTGTTTTCATTTTTTCTCCCAAACAATCTATTTTTATTGAAACACTTCTCGCTGGAAATATAAATTTCGAAATCTTGAACGTTTTATGATAGAACACTTTCCGATAGAAAGATCAGATAGACATATTCACTATATATATTTTTTATGAAAAGTATTTTATGGAGTCAATTTTTATAAACAGTCTCAGATGATTTTCTAATCGGTTTCGTTAGAAATATATAATATATAGAACCCACAGTGGCCAAATTGCGCCTAGTGAGCCACATGAGGCTCTTTAGACCCTTAATGTTTCTCCTTTGAAACCATTATTGATATTATTCGAAAAAAATGATGTGACTTTCATTGGCCCAGAAAGAAACAAGATTGCAGCTTTCCAGTATTTAAGATTCTCCAATGAAGCTCTTTAGTGACATATTTTTTTCCACTCCTGTTATAGAAAGTTTAGGCGAATTTTTTTATTTATTTTCTGAGGACAATATCCATTAATTGCAAAAACTAATTGTTTCATTCATATACTGAGCGTATTATGCTTACAGTAGTAAGTTTGACTATCAAAAATGATAAGTTTAATAAAAATGCCCATCTACTATTGCAATCAATGTTAACTTAAGTTAGTTTGATCCTATTGGGTGATAATTATATACATCACCTCTCTTCAAATAATATATTTAACATTAAAACTTATTTATATCGGTTGTTTAATTCGATATACGGTAAAACTAATATCTAATATTATTATCGGATTAATCGAGATTTATAAAATGCATTAATCGACAGGATAAGATCCGATCATGAGACAGAATTTTAGTAATGTTTTTTTTTTTAAATTCTTTTAATATTATCATAGATGTATCCACATTGCTAAACTAACTTAATATGTTTTTTAGACAACAGATGGCGCCAAACCAAAATACAGTTTTTCATTATTTTAACCAATTTCCCTATTTTATCCCGAATCGTCAAGATTTTTAAAATAGTATGTCATCATTCCATTTTTCCCTATTTCACTTACAATATTATGTATATTATTGTTATAAGGGGTATAAAAAGCATAAAAATAATTTTAGTAGTTATAAAACTACGTAAAAATAAAATAGGATCGATGCACGAAGACATATGATTACGATATCGAACGGATATCGATCATGATGGAGGATGTGACCATAAAAATTGAAGGATGGAACGATGAATAACCACATATTCTCCTTGAGATCGTTATGCGCCTAAAATTTGGTAATCGATGCACAACTTTTCATGAGGGAATCTGACTGACAGAATATATAAAATCTTTGAGATGAAACTTATATCTCTGAAAATATTGCTCCAAAATGTTTCCTTGCCTTTTTATTTTACTTAATTAAAGGCAATAGAAATAATATTGCGTTACATATTAATTTAAAATAAATCATTTAAAAGCCTGACATATCAGAATCAATATTTCTCGTAACGATTAATATAAAAGTAGAAATTACTTGCTGGGATTCTAAAATATAGTCTGTATACTGATATAGGAAACAGTTATTTTTATTTTTATAAAACATCTGGTTTATTTTCTGACTTAACTGTTATCTATTGCATTTAGGATTATTAGAATGATTTATTATCGTGATATGTTTATTTACGAAATGTTTAATATTAATTACAGTTAATGACTAAATAAACAATTCCAAAAGAGAATAAAAACGAGTGGGTTACTCAATTTGAAAATGCATGATTATCACACTAAACGTAATAAAAATAAAACTATTATTTTTGGCTGTTTTCAATCAACGTATTGATCTCGTATATTTATTGTATTTAAGTTAATTTTATTCGACATTGTTATAATATCGTTACAAAATTTATAGCTGTTTATTTTATGTAGAGTGTACCAAAAGTTACTATCTACCTCGAAAACTATACAGTAAAACAGGATTAAGACAACAAAATAGCTTTATTTCAAAGTAAGTGCCACACAAAAGTAGGAATGTTCAGTGAGCAGTCTCCACATGGCGACGTCGGTATCTCTGCAGAGCTCAAAGCCATATAGCATTGAGCATAGAACGAGTGTTGGTGGAAACATGCCAGATCAAAGGCATGAAATATACGAAAATAAAAGAGAATTTTGTGAGGAAATTTCTTAAGAGAGGTCCAACAAATCAGGCTATTTGTGAATTAGAAATGAAATTTCAATCAACGCTGCATCGCTTTGAGTTGTGTACAGATAAATCTCCACATGGCCATCGTCGTTATCTGTACACAACTCAAAGCGATGCAGCGTTGATTGAAATTTCATTTCTAATTCACAAATAGCCTGGTTTGTTGGACCTCTCTTACGAAACTTCCTCACAAAATTCTCTTTAATTTTCGTATATTTCATACCTTTGATCTGGCATGTTTCCACAAACACTCATTCTATGCTCAATGCTATATGGCTTTGAGCTCTGCAGAGATACCGAGGTTGCAATGTGGAGACTGCTCACTGAACATTCCTACTTTTTGTGTGGCACTTACTTTGAAATAAGGCTGTTTTGTTTGTTAACTCCGTTTTCCTGTATTCCCTTAAGTTTTCGAGATAGTAATATTTGGGATAGCCTGTATTTTACTTAAATGTCAGTACGCACAACCGAAAGTGTTCATTAATTGATTCCTAATTTGAAAGCAGACACAATAAGCTATTGAATTTTATATTTAATTTTACTTCTTACCTAGAATCTGCGAAAATAGCATAAAAAATTAAAAAGTATATCAACTATCATAAAAAAAAAGTTTAGAATAATTGATGCTTGAGTTTCTAAATTCATTTTTTGAAAAAATATGTCATCTGTATCGAGTATTGAGATATCTAAAGATATCGAGTCACAAATCTGAATTATTCTGTGCTCTAATGTGTCAACGGAATATTTTCAAGTTACCTATATTTAAATTAATTGCATCATCATCATATAACTCAAATATAATAATTCCGACTTGAGTTTTAAATGCGGTATAGTAAACATCACATTTGTTTAATATAATAAACCACAAAAATAATTAATTCATATCATTATTATAATGTAAATATGATGTAAATGATTATGTAAACTATTGACATTTTGAATACATTAAAGTTTAGTTATCCTCAACTTAATTAACATAGACACGATAATTATAATTTAGATATATTTACAAATTAAGAGTGCTTCAGAAAATATAGCCGGTAAACTAAAAGAAAGTTCATTTTATTGAATTGAATGGCAAAATAAATTAGATTATTTTTTTATAAATTTTATAAAATGATAATTTTCTCAAAATTTATAAATTTTTATAAAATTATTTTCTATATAAAATATGCCATTTTTATGTTTGCATATATGATGTGAACAATAAGAACATTCAGAGATTAATGAGGTATAGCCGATATAAATGTTTTATATTATAAATATTGAAGGACAAATATAGGCTATTGACTAGAAATTTTTCTTGTGGTGATGGATATATTAAGAAAGAATAGGTTTGGTTACATTGAGCTTAACCTATAACTTCTATCCTATCGGTTCTTTCTCTGAATGAATGTTGTATGTAATTTATGTGTGTAACCCTAGTTATAAGTCAGTAACATACTAACAACATATTAAAAAAAAACAAAATAAAGTAATAAAAAGTCGCATAGTTATACGTATGTCACTAGCATAGATGTAAGTTACTAATATACTTCTAAGTCCATAGCTTTAACTCCTAACACAACTTCTATCCTATCGGTTCTTTCTCTGAATGAATGTTGTATGTAATTTATGTGTGTAAGTCAGTAACATACTAACAACATATTAAAAAAAAACAAAATAAAGTAATAAAAAGTCGCATAGTTATACGTATGTCACTAGCATAGATGTAAGTTACTAATATACTTCTAAGTCCATAACTTTAACTCCTAACATTTCTTAGATTGAGTTAGATCTCTTCATTAGCTCGCTCATAATTTGGCTTTTCAATTTGGCCTTAGTACTCTATTTGAATGGCTATCAAAACTTAACCACCAAACTTACCACATAAAAGAAAAAAAGAAAGAGAGTAGAAAATTGGAAAATAATATGAAACCATGTTTATGCAATATACCCACATAGTTTCATTTTTTTCAGCCTTAGTACTCTATTTGAATGGCTATCAAAACTTAACCACCAAACTTACCACATAAAAGGAAAAAAGAGAGTAGAAAATTGGAAAATAATATGAAACCATGTTTATGCAATATTCCACCCACATAGTTTCATTTTTTTCCGAATTTGTAGTCTGTAAATAAATAATAATTATTATTATTTACCAATAATTAGGAAACTTGTTCCTTATTTCTACTAAATACGTTTGATGGCAATAAATTAGTTAAACAATAAATGCTTATTCTTTTTATAAAAAGATTTAAGGTTTTGGGGAAAGAATAATATTTCTTTCAATTAGTATGGGCAAAAACCAGTCAAAAGATGAAATCATTCATTAATGAATAGGAAGATGAAGGATGAAGACATTCTTTACACTAAGTTTGATGGCAATAAATTAGTTAAACAATAAATGCTTATTCTTTTTATAAAAAGATGTAAGGTTTTGGGGAAAGAATAATATTTCTTTCAATTGGTATGGGCAAAACCAGTCAAAAGATGAAATCATTCATTAATGAATGGGAAGATGAAGGATGAAGACATTCTTTAGACTAGTTTTGCCCATAAAAATTTAGAGTTCTAGAACTTAGATCATAATAAACAAGGAAAATTTCGAGCATATACTGTAACCTAGTTATCTTCATGGTCAAAATATTTATTTTATTTTTTACACTAGTTTTGCCCATAAAAATTTAGAGTTCTAGAACTTAGATCATAATAAACAAGAAAAATTTCGAGCATAAACTGTAACCTAGTTATCTTCATGGTCAAAATATTTATTTTATATATAAACAGTTAATAATATAAAATCTTTTACAAATTATAGGTTTTTAACATGTTTTAATTAACTAATTTAAAATAAAAAGAAAAAAGCGATATGGAGTCCATAAAACCTTTTTTATTATTTAAAATTTGATAATATTCAATATCTATTGAATAATAAATACAAGTAAATAAGTTTTATTAATTTAAATTTGGTATAAAATATCTTATAAGGTCAGTTTAACTAAACAGTATAAAAATGGAACTGTAAAATATTAATAAATAGTTCGTAGACCGATTTGTTCGTGGACCGAGACGTTCGTAAACCGAGGTACCACAGTATTTTGAAGTTTACTTATAAAGAAGAAACTTAAAACAATTGAGTAAGGAAATATTCGATTATCGTACTTTATGGTTATGGTATAGGGAGCATTAGGAATTATTGCATTTTGATGAATATTGCAAAACTGATGAAATTGATGAACTATGTTTACCTTATACAGTAAGTACTAATTTTTCCATAAATCAGATAATTTTAATTCTTCTGATACAAATTTTTATTGTTTAGATAACAAATATTCAAAAACGATAAACTGGACCTGCTATAAGAATTGCTTTGTTGCATTTCATCATTAAAAGTAGTATCGCCATTGAGGTAATTATATATTTGTGAGATTCCAGTTTGCCTTTTAAAATGAATTGCAATAGACATATATTTTTTCAGTTGTGGAATTCTATGGTTGATTTATATTTATTCCTGCTAAAATTTTATAACATCAGAATTGGAGACAGATGCCCAAAAAATTAGTTCAAGCGTACTAATCTTCAATGAAAACTTTTAACATTTTATTCAAGTGCATATTTTGTAAATATAACATTAGTACGAATACTGGAGAGTAAACTGTGAATACATGTGTACAGTTGTTATGTACAATATCAAGAGTTGAACCAACTAGATAGCAAAAGTAAAATCTTTATCTCATAGTAAAGGTACTTAAAGTATTGTTGTATTTGTTTTATACTGTGATTATACAGAAAATGAAGTTTAAATATAAAAGATGAGGAACATCATCGGAAACCGAATGTGTTTATTCAGTTTATTTAGATTTTTTTAAAATAAGAATACACATGAAATTAAATATGCAAAACCTATTTAATGTAGGCATAAATTCCCATGAAATATTTCATATTTATTCTTATAAGATAGAATTTACAACTAAATGTGGCAATAAAATAAGATTATTTGGAAATAAACAATCCTAGAAAGAATGAAACCGTAATTTTCGAGCGTGTTCTTTATTTTGTTGCCCTTCCGGATGGAATGGATGAATATAAAATGAATGAATCTAAGATTCTAGCTAATGTTTATAATATAAATTTAAAGTATCACAAAGGATAATTAGGATCATTTGGATATTTCCTCAATCCTGAAGAATTTTTAAAAATGAACCAAATATAATAGTGTTCTTGGAAATTCATTTATGAAGCAACTTTTGTAGTTGAATGTCTCTCATCTGACTGAATAGAAAGGGACTAATGATATAAGACTAAAGTTAGCATTAAGGCGTGATCTGTTGGGGATGTATTTTGTGTGGCCCTTTCGTGGCTTAGGTGTGATCTTTTGGGGATGTATTTTTCGTTCCCGAGGATTTCTGCTTCTGTCCCATTGAAGAATATACTGTCGTTTGTTCTTAAGACAGTTCTTCTGGGGATGATTTGATTGGGGTGCACAATAGACCAATGTTGGTCGCAGTGCTTCGGCTGAAACAGGCCCCTCCTTATTCTACTACTACTACTACTACTACTAAAGTTAGCATTAAAGATAGACATCACTGCTAAAGTTCATGAAAATCCACTGAGTGTCGGAAAAATATTAGTGTGGCAGACAGCTAGTACCCAACTGCACGATGATCTTATAATGATATTGGAAAGTAGACTGAAAGTAGGCCAATTTCTCAAAATAACGTTAAATATTCTTGGATTATCAGTTCGCCATTAAAGCAGTAGTTTATTAATATATTTCATTTCCAATTTTAAGTGAATTAATTAAAATTCTTTGTTAGGACATTTCATAAAAGGGGGAACATCAAAGTAAAGAAATATCATTTAGGATATGGTACAGTGTGAAATTAGTTGAGTATCAATTTCTCATCTCAGTGTGTTGATCGTTTATTCATCACTAGTATGAAGTTGTCTCCCACTTTTGAATTTTTAAACTTTTTCTTTTGCACTCATTTGCATCTCGTTAGCACCTTTTGCACTTTTAATATTTTCGTTTGTACCCTCACTGTTTGGCCCTCATTTCCAAAATAAATTCGATGAGACTAAGTCTATATTTGCTTCTTTATTGATTTCATTAATCATAAATCAATTTATAATTTATCTACCTATATATATAGAAATATCAGAATTAACTTTCAATTATTATAAAGAAAATAGTTCTATTTCTACATACAGAAAATATTATGAGATATCAATCTATACTTATTTAACCACATTATTTAATATAATTTATAACGAAAAAAAATAATACAGTATTAAAGTTTATTAATTCTTAATCACTTAAAGTGCTCAATAATTTGACTATTTAGTAGTTTCCTTCACAAATCCCTAAACAAACCGACTTTTAAAATATGAATTTTACTTAAAAAAGTTTTATTTTATAATAAAACATATTTAACCAGCATAACATAGAGGCTAAAATTAAATAAACCATTATTTATCCATGCAAACGGAAAATTTAAAACTTTCACTGTACATTATATGAATACGTATTATTGTAGTACTTTAGTGTATATGATATGAATAATCATTTGTTTTAATTTTATTATTTTTTGTCCTACTTTGAAAATATTTCTACAAGTTAAAAGTAAATAAGTACTACAAGAATACCTGGATTATCGCTGTTAATGTTACTTTTTTTTTTTCTTATCCCGATCCCGACTGGAGGTTATGTTGCTAAACTTGTCCTCCGAATAGTGAAACCCGAAAGTTAAGCGCATAACGAAAGGCCGAAAGACAGGCAGACGAGTCCGTATGCGGGCCCGCCGCAGGCTCACAGTGACGGATGTGGACACCATTGATGCAGTTCCGTTTCCGTATGCGAACCCGCAGTGAGCCAACAGTGACGGAGCTCGGAACCACCAACGCGAGGTGACCCTTTTAGTCGTCTTTTACGCACACATAAAGTTTGCCATTCACGCACACATTCACACACTGGACCTAAAAGGCCCCAACTCTAATCCCACAGCGGTATTTTCTCCTTACCAGAGGAGCGAGTTAACACTGACTCCAAGGAGTCTTGAGCCGAAGCTCGTTTCACCACAATGGGTGGCAGAGCTGCCTCTGCACCCAAAGGGATAACACTGAACACGAAAGGCCGAAGCCTTTCAACCCCTTTAGTCGCCTTTTACAACACGCGGGGTCGGACGGTGGGTATATTCTAACCCCTACCCACAGGGGAAGTTGAAGTTACTCTCATTTTACGTTTAATTTATGTAATTGTTACTTTTTAATTCAATGGTGTTTAAAGAAAGATTTACTAAAATTTAAACAAAGTTAAAATTATCTTCGTATTTTTCAATAAATATAGATTTATTGCTAAGTTTTCCATTAAATTTTATAAAAATCTTTTCAGGTTTTCAATATCTCATATTTTTATTTCAGAAAATATTGATATATTACGTTAAGTAATAAGTATTAATATATTTCCATCAAGCGGATATTGACTACATCCTGAATTCTTAAATGAATGAAATACTTATAATCGTTACGAGGTCTGAGATATAAGATCACAGTTCTAACTCGAATTTAATAATTTTATATCGTTGAAGCGCTTCAATACAGCAAATATGATCCAAAAATAGGTGATTAATTCTCTTTGTTTTTGAGATAGCGATGTTCAAACTGGATTTCGTAAAAATTAATAATAAAGCAAACCAGTTCTAAAGTTAACTGTTTCTACCAAATTTTCGATTCTAGAATATGTATATTTATTAAAAACAGTTAAAAATACAAGAAATATTTACTGAATTTATAAAACTATAAAATCAATCAAAAAATTTTTAAATTTTATTTTATTAACAGGAAATATTGAGAAAACACTGCTTTAAGTTTCTTTATAAAATATGGAATTATGGTTGTTCCCAACTGAAATAATGCAAAATTTCTGAAAATCAAAAGAAATTTTTCAGTTTGAACAAATTCTATAATTTTCTAAACGGAAATGAATTTAAATGCAAAAATTTTTCAGTTTGAACAAATTCTATAATTTTCTAAACAGAAATGAATTTAAATGCAAAAATTTGGAAATTTTGATAAGACGTGATAATCGGTATTACCTATCTTAAATCAATTTTATTTATTATATTGCTTTCTGATAATAATAAAAGAGAAACTTTTCAATTGAAGGAGGAAAAAAAAATCGATATTTTAAATGTAATAATTAGGTTAAGAATTTGCATTATTTCATAATTAATATGCATTTTCACTTAATTTAGACATTATTTTTTTAATATTATTTTTAGCTGTTTTGATTCATATATCCTTAAACTCTAGGCATTTCCTAAACAGTCAAGCGCCTACTTTTGGAACTTATTCGGAGACATCATTGATCCTTTGTCATCAAAGACGAGAAGATCATTGTGACGAAACAATACATTTGTCGTCATTGACAAATTATAAAGGGCAACAAAAATTACAGCAATCATAATTTTCGAGATATAACAGAATTTTATTAATACAGCAAATGATATTACAATTACTACTAGTATTAGAACAACAGAAAACTGCGGAGAACTCTTTGCATCTTCCTATACACTACTTTTCAACTGACTATTCAAAATAAAAGATGCGATTTTTTCGAAAGTATTTTTCCATTCTAATTATTTTTTTTTTCAATTTTAAAAAAGTTTATTAGAATAGCAATTATATACAGTTCCTGCCAAGCTGGGATAGTGTACAATATTTTTAAGAAAATGTATCCACATACTGAAAGGACGTTTTTTAAATAGATAGGAAACCGAAAAATACAACTGTAATGATTATTACTGCAAATCTCTCAGAAAAAAACAGAGAAAAACTTCCTTTGCGGAATAATTAAGAGACAAACATTATCATCATATAAAGGAAAATTTATTAAACCACAAAAAATTAGCGAGATTACAAATCATATACAACTTCTGTCTATGAATGTTTAATAAGATAAAGTGAGCATTTTAATTTCAATACGTTATTTTTTCCCAATTATTATCATTGTTATTACTGCGGTATTTTTCAGATTTATTAAATTTATTCGGAAAAAGGAGTACAGAAATAATTATAATTAATTAAAATAAAAAATACATTATGCATATGTAATTATTGTCATGAGTTTTAGTAAAAAACGCATGATACATCGAGTAGAACTGAAGAGGGCTTAAGAAGCCGAAATGCATATTCTGTATAGTGCCATGCTTTTATTATGTATTTATATAAAAAGATTTTTTTAAATTGGAAATAAAAATAAAGAAGAAACGGTTCCTTTGTATTAGTGATTATGTTGTGGCGATGGATCAGTGCACATATGCAATGCAATAATGAACGAATTCCAGAATAGAATTGTGGTATTGTCATGAGGTTCATTTCTAATTATTTTTTTTTTTCAATTTTAAAAAAGTTTATTAGAATAGCAATTATATACAGTTCCTGCCAAGCTGGGATAGTGTACAATATTTTTAAGAAAATGTATCCACATACTGAAAGGACGTTTTTTAAATAGATAGGAAACCGAAAAATACAACTGTAATGAACAACCGAATGTAATGTACAACCGAAAAATACAACAATATAACAAAAAAAAAAAAAAAAAAAAACAATATTATTCAAATTTCAAATGAATTTATATTCAAGATATAAATTCGCATGAAATTTCATAAAAATTTTATTTCCTTTCTTCAATAACAGCATTCGCGTGTAAATGTTTTACTGTTTTCTTTCATTCCCTTATTCATTTTATTTTCGTTTAATGATATAACAAATTTTATAATTGTAGCTGTCAGTATAAAAATGTGGTTGTCCAATCAGTATATGATATATATTTTTAAACACAAAATGAAATTTAATTCTTTAATTAAAAAAAAAAACAAATTTAAAATATTTTATTTGACTTCATTAACGAAAACGGGCGTTTAAAATATCGTTTGCCATCGAGTTTGATTTGATCGTAAGATTACTAAAGTGAGCATGTAATTCTTTAATCGTTGTTTAAAACAACAAAATGGCGCTTAATCATTAATAAAATCGCGCCGTTACTGAAATCGGCTATTCTATCTTTTATTCTTTTATCACAAATCGTCGCTTCTGTTATTGAATTTCTGCAATCTTCTCTAGTTCGATTCTTCTACATATTTTGCCCTCCCCTCTCTACCCCTTTCTTCTTCTCTTCTGAGTAAAATTTGTACCGTTTTCAGTCGGCCAATGTGGCCAACTCTATCAACGGCACACTTACCTTTAAATCCATTCTATCTTTTATTCCTTTGTCTGAAAATCTTTGCTTCTGTCATTGGATTTCGACCATGTTTACCTTCTCTTATTCGACTCTACTATATTATTTGCCCTCCATGCTCTCACTGTTTCTTCTCTTTAAAGAAAACTTATTCCGTTCGACTATTCCATAATTGCCAACTCTATTAACAGTGGAATGTCTACTAATGTTGAATTTAATATGATACGCTCCTGTTTATTTCTTTAGAATTGGGAGGCCGACACCGAACGGTAGAATACCTTGAAGAGTAGAAGAAATGGGCAGAGGACGGTGGGCGTAAAATATAAATATTTCAATCTAAAGAAGATATAAAGAAGCCAAAATAAGACGACATAAGCAAAGAACTTCAGTAGAACCAATACAAGGCATAACGAATATAAAAGTAAGTGTGCCGTTCGTAGAATTGGCCTTTGAGGCCGACAACGAACGACAGAAATTCACTTTGAAGAGTAGTAGAAATGGACAGAGGAGGGTGGGCATAAAATATAAATAACTCAACCTAGAGAAGATATAAAACTTTGCAATCGAAACTACTTCCTCTAATACAGCTCCTACGGTCGATGTCAAAACCTTTCTTTCACCGACTGTACATATACTGTACAAGACATAACGAATTTAAAGTCTGGTGTGCCGTTCGTAGAGTTGGCTATTTGAGGCCGACACCGAACGGCAGAATGCCTTGAAGAGTAGAAGAAATGGGCAGAGGACTATCTCTATGTTGATTTATTTATATTTTATGCCATAAAATATAAATAAGTCAACATAGAGAAGATATAAAGAGACCGAAATGAAAAGACACAAGAAAAGAACTTCAGTAGAACAAATTCGAGACATAACGAATATAAAAGTAGGTGTGCCGTTCGTAGAGTTGGCCCTTTGAGGCCGTCACCGAACGACAGAAATTTACTTTGAATAGTAGAAGAAATGGGCAGAGGAGGGTGGGCATAAAATATAAATAAATCGATCTAAAGACGATATAAAGAATCCGAAATGAAACGATACAAGCAACCAATTTCAGTAGAACCAATATACGACATCAATACAATTTAGAGTCATGTGATGGGAGTAAGCGTTTACGCATGGTATTTATAAATGTTTTCGATATGAATGTTACTTTAGCTCCTGTTTCTATTGTCAAATAAACAGTTCGATCGTTTACTACGCATTTTAGAATTGGATCTACATCTCTAGCCATTTTAGTTTCAATCATTCCCCCAAATCTTATAGTGCTTCTTTTCCTAAGAGAATTTTTATGTTGTCTCTTAATCGATATGATTGCATGTGAAGATGTTTGCTCTCTACTGTGTGGTTCTGAATACTGTCTCATTGACACATTCAGCTCTAGTCAGGAACTCCTATCGTTTTGCGGGTGACTGTGATTGCTGTCTTGCGCATTATCCTGATACTTTTGTCGTGAAACAAATTGTTGTCTCCCCTCCATCGTATGCAGTGGTGGAGAAAACGATTTTTGATGGCAATCATTTTTTCACAGCACATCAAAATTCCGCAGCGATGCAAATCTCGGTAAAGGTCTTTGCATGTAATTTTGTGGTACTCATAGATGAGATTATGAGTGCCATAACGGTTCTGGCTGCTTATACGCATAAAGCGGACACTGCCAATTCCGTTTGTGATATTGGTAAGTTCTTTTTAATTCATGATCGTGGCAAGATGAGTCTCATGCACCCTTCTGTTCAGATTGTCGTGGGTAAATTTTGGTTGCGGTTCAGGTGATTTTGTTAGCCGCGGCTCCAATCTATCGAGCCTATCGCTAATTTGTTTGATTGCCGTTTGTAGTTTTTCTGTGTTATCGGCATTTTGTCCTGTTGTATCCAGTTCGGTTGTAGCAACATTAACTTCACAAAGCTCCTCAATTCTCCCGATATATGGTCGCTGCGGTTTACCGGCTACCTGATCTATCATTTCTTCTCGTGTAGCTACCTGCAGCGCTTCCTCAAAGGTTTTTGAATCGTGAGACAGGACGCTCCGTTTTATCCTTTCATTAATGCCATTTAAAAACTGAACACGTAAACGCTCGTCTAATTCTTTCTGCTGACAATGCTCTATAATTGGTTTCTCCTCTTCCGACGTACTTGATACCTCTATAGTTGTTTCTGTCGCGAGTGTTTATAATCTTACAGCATAAGTCTGGACACTTTCATTCCTTTCTTGGAAACAATTTTGGAACCTTTGTAACCTAACTGTGTACGGAACCTTCGCAAATCGCTTAATCATTTCCCTTTTAAATGTGTTATAGTCTGTAACGTTTTTCATCCTAAAATCTCCCTGTGCATAGTCCTTTGCGATACCTTGAAGTTTACATTTACATATCCCCAAACGTTGCCGATCGGTCCATTGAGCGAGAACCGAAATTTCTTCGATAGTATCAAAGAAATCGGATATTAAATGAGTCAAGTCGCTCAAAAAAGAGGGTAACATTCCTGTGAAGGCAGAAAATACCTTTCCAGAAGCTATGTCTGAGCGAGTCACAGATGTGTCGGGAACTCCGTCATTGGCCATCTTAGAAGTTTAAAATTCAGCCCAAAGTCAGCCAAAATGTGTCAACTCTTTCCTGTTCCGTTTCTAACCGTAGACTGCCCTAATTCAGTCTCGTTTTTTAAACTTTAACAACCTCACTCCTGACACCAAATTTGTGTGACCCCGGGCAATATGTTATGGGATATAGTTAACGTCTCAGGATTTAGCCTATTTAGCGGTGGTGAGCTTCGCATAGGCTGGACGGGAGAATGACGAAGTGTTCCGAAACAAACTGACTCAGACTACATCTTTAGCCGATATTAACATATTTATTGAACCTCACTCCTGACACCAAATTTGTGTGACCCCGGGCAATATGTTATGGGATATAGTTGACGTCTCAGGATTTAGCCTTTTTAGCGGTGGTGACCTTCGCATAGACTGGACGGGAGAATGACGAAGTGTTCCGAAACAAACTGACTCAGACTACATCTTTAGCCGATATTAACATATTTATTGAGCGAGAGAGAGCTCTTTACACAAATAACCAACAGATGAAATCATCTAAGGAGGATAAAGACCTTAGTTATAACTTCGATGACAATTGATTGACGTATCAGAAGAAGGTTCTTTCACTATTCGATGAATGGTTTCTTATAGTGATTTTTCTCTTTCTTGCGTTGGTTCTTCGTTAAGGACGACTTTTTAAGGGAATTTTACTAGCAGGAGATGGCTGATTCCTTTTTCACTGGATCTTGATCTTTTTATGACTGTCTCCTTCAGCAGTTGCAACTTGACTCGTTTTAAAGAATTTTCTTTCTCCCAAGTCCGAATTTGACCTCTTGACCCATCCCCTGGCCAACAGACAGCTGACATTCATTTTTCTTCTATTTCCAAATAAACACAGATTGTCTATGGCTTCAGATGACCGCAACATCTGCACATATACGGCGGTCGAATCGACGTATATATTTTTGTTGTAGGTGATTGATGACTAAAGTCCCTTCACTCCGTGTTACAATTTTTATCACTTCTTACTGTACCCTCTCTCTGGTATACAGTGTCTGTCACATAATTTACTCGTGCGCCGTGCGAAACGATAAATTAACCGGTAAACATCGTCTCCTAAGTGAGGGGACTCACTTAGGAGACAATGTTTACCGCTTACTGTACCCTCTCTCTGGTATACAGTGTCTGTCACATAATTTACTCGTGCGCCGTGCAAAACGATAAATTAACCGGTAAACATCGTCTCCTAAGTGAGGGGACCCTCACTTAGGAGACGATGTTTATCGGTTAATTTATCGTTTTACAACCAAATTTTTGTTTACAAGTAATAATATCAAATTTTTGATGATTATTATACATTTTGATTTTATCCGATATCGGACGTCTCCACAAAGTAGTGTAAGGCAGCCGAACAACTTTGACCTAGGTGAAAAACTTTATGAACTGCACTGTACCTGCTATGGTGTACCTGCAATGATGATTGTTATATATTTTATGTACTTTGCTTACAGCGAGAAGAAGATCAGCGACGGATATCAATTGTCAGAGGTGTTGTCTCTATTTGAGGAAATGACTGATACTGAATGACTTACTTTAATTAGTAGAGCTTTAGAGGTCCTTTCGGTGAATCCATACTCGAATATGTGTAAATTGAATTTATTATAAAATCTATTTTATTTTATGCTGTATTACTGTTATTCAATAGATACATGCATAAAAATTTATAATATTTAAAGTCTCCTTTTTAACATTGAGTTTAAATTGTTTAATTATGATAAAGAATGTTATGCGGACACTGCTACATTATTTCAAATGAAAAATATGTAGCAGTATCCACATAACATATTTGCATAAAATTAGAGGAAGCTCCCCGGCCTGTTTGTTCCTCTCCTAAGTTTGTTCTGGAAAAAATTTCTTTAACAGTAAATATTTCGTTATCTCTGATCTATGATAAAAAGAGCATTGATATTTATCGACTATTATTTTTACTTTTTGTTAAAAAAGCTTCAGTTATTATTTAGAATAACATATACAATAATGATATAGAATCACCCTCATATATGATCTTAACTGAGATAGAATATGCCTATAGCTATAGGCATATAGAATATGCCTATAGCTTACAGATAAGCTGTCGCTTTCATCTGTAAAGCTAATCTGTGGCAGAGAAGGAAAAAACGACGTTTTTTGGGTAAATTTTTACAATATTTAATTACTTTCATTCTTTTATTAATTGGATCTGAAGCTTCAAATTTAGCAGCTTGTCCTATTAAATATTAATACTTTTCTCGAATATAATTGGCAAATGAATAATATCTAACTTAGAACGAAAGTTACAGCGAGTTGAATTTCGGTCATAATGATCACTATAATAAAACTTAGTGACTACTATTCTTGGCTTAGAGCAGCAATTCTCAAGTGCGACTTCCAGGCCAGTTTGATGCAGCCCCAACAAAATATTTTTATATTTATTTATTTTTGTGGATGATATAGTTTTGGAAATACTGAATATAACTGCATTAAATTCTTATTTATGGAAGTTTTGTAATATCCTTTCAAATCTTAAGTTGTGATCTATGTTTGGATCAATGTCCAGAAAATAATTTATTGAAAGATTAACATGACTGATAACTTTTTATTTTTTCATCGTTTATAAATTGTTTTACATATATTAGAACTTTTTTGGGTTTTTTGGTTTATTCACTATTCATTTCCGTAGTATATAAAATATAGTTATTATATTTTAATAGAAGTCTTCTTTATAGTAGAGGCAAGATTTCGGCGATTAAGAAAAAATTGCAGCCTTTAGTAACAAATGAATATCTCTTTTATGATATTTTTGCGCCTTTCCATATTTATTAATCAACGCAAGTAAACTTGTTTTCCCACCGTAGTCCCAGCAATCTACTTAGAATAAATTAACAGAACTCATTTTAAAAATATGTTCATAGTAAAGTGATCATACTTTTTGTCTTTTATTAATCCAAATCAGTAACTTATTTAGTTAATTTAAAAAATGATCCTTTTCAAATAAAATTTAAAAGTTGGATTAAGTTAGTTCATGTTGCTGAGTCTCATCATAGATATACGTGATGGTGGAGCCCACTTGGAGCCCTTCATGACTGCTTAGAGCCCACTTGGACTGGCCAACCAAAAGATTGAAAAAGGGACTGATCTTGGTCCCTTCTGGGAAAATCTAAAGATATATGATAGGTAATTGAGTACAGTTCTTCGATGGGCAGCAAATGCTTTACCACGTTGTCATCCTACGACTTTATCATAAAATTTCAGATCAGTGCAGCCATCAGCAACTTTTCGTAGCCGCCAATGCGGTCACATAAAACTTTTGCTTGAGAATTGCTAGCTTAGAGTCACTGCCGTGCCTTTTGATATACTTTTCCTCATCTTTCTATATCCAAAAAATTATTCTCTCTCTTACTTTATATTTATTTTCACAGTAAAATTACTATCATTATTTAAGTTAACGTTTTAATTTTTACGACAACTATGATAAATTCATATTAGTTCTGTTCTTATTACTTCAAACAAGCAAGACTTTTCGTTGAAAATAACGGTAATATTAAATATTTTAACTGAATGAGTGAAAATGATTCGGGATGAATGCAATAAAATATCTATTCTAGCTAGTAAATTCATGTTAATTTATATTTCCCATTCTCGAATAATTCAAATTGAAGTCCATTTGCAAATCTAATCTATCTTAGACAGTGCTTTCCTACATAAAAGTTGTTACTGCTACATATTTAATTCTTGTATTCACACTTTTTCGTAAATTTGTTTTCGTTCTATTTCGTTTAAGATGCATAAAATTTATCATTGACAAAAAGAAGTTTATGTCATTTCAGAAGCATTTCGTATTTCAAAATTCGACGCTTCATAATATAAATATCAATAATTATAATCAAACCACTCTGGTAATTGTGCTTAGAGATGATCTTTGTGTAATTCCGACAGTTTGCAGTTTCCAGTAGTTGACTATAATCTTTTGATACAAATTCATTGAAAGAAAAAAAATATTTTCTATGTTTTAAATATGTGATAATCCAGAGGAGAAAGATATAATCAATGACAAAATCGAAGATCATTCTCCTATACAGAATTTGAATATCAATTCTGTCAAACGCTAATTTTAAATCTATAAATACTGTATGTGTAGCTTGACTTGCTTCAAAATCTTGATAAATAGTAGAAGTAAAATCAATCAGATTGGAAATCATTGATTTTCCCTTGCAACATAGTGCTGATCTGGATGAATTGCATTTTTTTACTTTAAATTCGATGTATTTTAAAATCATTTTTTTAAATATTCGAAATATATCGTCTGTTAATGATATCGGGCGATATGAAAGTGGATTGACAGGATTCTTACACTTCTTGAATATAGGTAATATTTTGGTTCTTGACCATCTGAATCTGGATGAATTGCATTTTTTTACTTTAAATTCGATGTATTTTAAAATCATTTTTTTAAACATTCGAAATATATCGTCTGTTAATGATATCGGGCGATATGAAAATGGATTGGCAGGATTCTTACACTTCTTGAATATAGGTAATATTTTGGTTCTTGACCATCAGGACCACCTATCAGGAAACTCTTTTCCAAGACTCGACTGAAAAGGTACGCAATATGATCAGCAATTGGCGAAAATTCTTTCTGATAAAATGGAAACGATATCTGTTGAGGACATTTTGAAAACTTGTTTTTCGTCTTTAAAGTGGATATGATTTCAGATCGATTGAAGACAATATGACAATTTTTTAATGGATGAACACATAAATTAGTAGAACATTGATGAATTTAGAATAGAACTGTTCGTATATTTCAGAAACAACGTGTTCAGAACATGGCTGATATGAAGTTTTAGAATGTCAAGAGAATTCCACCTTTAAATGACTTCATCTGGAAATAAATTAAGCAGTTATACGAAAAAGTATTTGAGTGCTCTTCTTAATGAAGCATGATGATGATAGGAAACAGCTGTCAATGAAATCTGCACTGAAAGACAGCCATCAAGTAGAGGTCAAAATGGAAAATGGTGTACTACTGGTGGCTATCAAAATAGTTATTTAGAGTTTTAACACGTGTGAATGATGCCGTCATTATCTGGGGAAACTCAGATAGGTGGAGATGGCATTCACATCGGTCCTCTAACTTGATGTATTTGGAGTCTGCCCAATTGAATATTGTCGTCGCAATTCATCGAAATTTACTTTAGTATCAAGACAGCGTTTAATTCGGACCTAGGAACAGCGGCGTAGCTAAGTTTTTTGGAAAGAAATCATTTTGGACCTCTGGTCTCCCTTATTTTTATTAAAATAAATTTTAAATAATTATAATATAAAGAAAAATATTAAATCATTTTGATAATATAAATATGTATTTTATTTATATTTTCTTTATAATTTTGCAAAACATCAAAAACATTAAAATTAATATTATCATATGATTCTACATATTAAATACAATTTAACAAATATAAAAAAATTTATACTATCATTAATATATTAGAAAAGTTAAAATGTTACTTTTCGCACTTTTACATTTGCGAAACCATTATCATCATCTTTTAGATCCATTTTATTAGCATATGCTCAATTGTCAATTATTTCACTTGTATAATCTGTCCAAAGAAAGAAGATTGCTAGGCTTATTCCGTTAAGTTCCATTTAGAAGTGATTAATAGTGAGATGGGATATAATCATAACACGTCTCACCAGTGGCGTAGCGTAGAGGGAAAAGGGGGCGCCCGTCCCGGGCGGCACTTTGTTAGGGGCGGCAAAATCCCTATCGTTGAATTAATATTAAGGAGATTAGAGAAGATCTATCTTCACAAAAACAGAAAACGTTCGCAACAATACTTTGCGGAGTAGCTACCAATAATAAGATAGGGCTCTAACAGTGTCTCGATAACATTAAATTCCCAGTGGGGGGTCATCACGTCACGGTAGTTGATGGGGAAGTATACCTATCAGGTGCTATGATGTCATGTGTGTTCCTGGATAACAGTGGAAGAAGCATCACAGATAGAGGTTTGCGTTATGATGTTTCGGAATTGTGAAAATATTTAAACCTCAAGTAGTAACATGTTTTTTACTATCGAATCATTTAATATTCCGTTTAAGTAATAAATTTTTCAAATTAAATAATAAGATAGGGCTCTAACAGTGTCTCGATAACATTAAATTCCCAGTGGGGGGTCACACGTCACGGTAGTTGATGGGGAAGTATACCCATCAGGGGCTATGATGTCATGTGTGTTCCTGGATAACAGTGGAAGAAGCATCACGGATAAAGGTTTGCGTTATGATGTTTCGGAATTATGAAAATATTTAAACTCAAGTAGTAACATGTTTTTTACTATCGAATTATTTAATATTCCGTTTAGGTAATAAATTTTTCAAATAAACTTTTTTTTTATTTCATCAAAATCCGAATTGTAAAAATATATTGTATTAAATCGTAAATAATTGTTTCTTTTTATTTTATAGAAATTGTAAAAATCTTTAATATCGTAAATAAATGTTTTTTTTATTTTATTGAAATTGTGAAAATTTTTTATTTAAGTTTTTAATGTCGTGCGATTTATAAGGTGTAAAAATAAAATTTAAATCTTTATTGATAAATTTGGAAATACATTTGCATGAACAGTTGTACATAAAAATGGTAAAATTTAAACCTTTAATGTTGTAAAGAAATGTTTTAATCAAAATCAGCTGTATATATTCAAGTCACTGCAAGTCTTAGAGTTGTTTATTCGCTTTGTATATGAAATGTTCAGATGATATTCTTCTGATATCGAAGAATATCATCTGAATATCATGATATTATTCGATACCATTCATCTGAACAATGAATCTTCAGTTCAATGATTGAGTTCAGTTGAAATGTTCAATGATTTTCTTCAGTGAAAATAAATGTTTATCATATCGCAACAGTCAGTAGTTTTTGAATAATATTTATTATAATATTCGATTAACAGTAACTTTTCTTAAAGTAATAATACTGTTTTTAGATAATAATTTATTAATATTAGAAATCAAAACATGTTTTCGCAATTAAATTTTGGTTGTAGTTGTAAGAATTTTAAATTTTGGAGAAAAAAAATCTCTTTGCAGCTTAATATTTTCCTCGCTCTAGAAAATTTTATCTTTATGATAATATCATATTTTGTAGGGAGAGGGGTGGCATATTTGGCATCTGCCCCGGACGGCAGAAACCTATGCTACGCCGCTGCATCTCACTACTAATAATATTAATATAATTACACTACCGATGTGAAGTTGACTCCCCACTTTTAAGGCAGAAACCTATGCTACGCCGCTGCATCTCACTACTAATAATATTAATATAATTACACTACCGGTGTGAAGTTGGCTCCCCACTTTTAATTTTTTAAATTTTTTCTTTTGCATTCGTTTGCACCTCGTTAGCACCTTTTCCACTTTTAATAATTTCGTTTCCCCCCCCTCCGTTTGGCCCCTAGAGCCAAAACAAATTTGGCAGACTAACTTCACACTGGCCCCCCAGTTGCGAATTTTCGAAATTTTTCTTTTGCACTCGTTAGCAAATCGTTAGCACCTTTTGCACTTTTAATATTTCGGTT